>LPNX010815393.1:175439-198683 GCA_001517045.1 Pseudotsuga menziesii | reverse complement strand
GGGGGGGGGGGGGGCGTCCTCCCCTCCCCCAGGCGCTGCCATAACTCACACGACAAGCCTCAGCTCGTGCCACAGCCTGCTTATGCCCTAGCGCGCGTTGCTCAGCTCCTCACGCGCTGCCAGATTCTTGCTTTACAATTGGTTGTTCATTAGTTAGACACACATCAATCAAACCATGTATAGTTTTTTTAAGAAACCATGTGCGGTTTCTATATTTTATTTTCTCTTTACTTCTTTTAGTTCTTTCGTTTTACTTTTTTTTTTTAACTCTCTTTTTCTTTTGAGTAAGGTCAAAGACCTAATTGAAGGAAGCCTTGACAATTTTGGCCACAAGCCAGAATCAGATTGGCTTTGATACCACTTAAACAGTAAAAAATTGTTTTCTTACGGGAAAACCCAATGTAAATAAGATAAATATTCCATGAATGAAATATAAAGTAAATGATAAAAGATATAAGATGATATTTTACAATTACATTGCTTTGGGCTTTATAAGCCATTTCATGCTTTTTGAATATAAGTCATGTCTTTTGACTTTTCATAATTATTTAATTAATTATTTCTTAGTTAATAATTAATAATTATTAATATTAGTTTATATTAATATTAATATTTAATATTATTAATTTATGGTATGTTATATAATTTTTCTATAACAAAAAAAATTAGCTTAGTATTGGTTGGACGATAAGACAAATCAATTTTTTGCAGTAAAACCAACAACATAAACTTACAAGAAAACTTGAAATTTACCATGAAAATCCTCGGAATAGTACCTCCTTGGACTCGGCAACCAAAGAGGAGCCTATCCCCCTAGGCCGCACTTGCTTTGATGAATTGATGAGGATATTTGGGATTGATTTCACATTTAGATCTGTAATAAACTGCAGTAATGGCTGAAAGGCTTGATTTGGCACATCAAAATCCCCTATAGTCAGCCACTAAGACTTAGAGATGAAATAGGAACCCTCTCCAACCACTAGGGCTCAATCTTTTGTAAAATTGGACCACAAAACAATTTTACCAAACCTGAAACAGGGCTGTAACAGCCTTTTAGAAGATGATGTCGCCCTCTTTAGGGCTAACGTCAGCCCCTTTTAAGGCTTTTTGAACTGCAAAAATAACTTTTTAAGGAATATTTTCATCTTTATGGATTTTTTAGCAATATAATCAATCAAGAAATTTATTACGGCAGTAAATATTTCAGAAATTGAACAAGTAAATTCAATGCTAACTAATTACAATGACAAAGATAGATATTTTTGGATGTTTTAAAAAAAAATTAATTCGAAGTATTTTTTGTTTTTTTGAATATATAATACAATATTGTATAATACATTATAATACAATATATAATACAATATTTATTTTCCCAATAGCTACTAGCAGCAACCACAACGTTAAAAGAGAACAACATCTCTAAGCCAAAGCTCACATGTACCCTAGTCCATCAAATGAATTACTGTAAGCTCAATCTTTGGTATCACTAGCATAGATCCATCTTAAACTCGGATCTCTCAAGCACTGAGAGGGATCCAATTTCTTGAGGTGTAATTTTTTGTTGTTGTTGTGATTTTAAACTCAATAAATTTGTCCCTCTCTTACTTGATAGATCCAGCTTTAAGTTTTATTTTTAATTTATAAGCTGACATGGATTTTTTTAATTACTTTTCATCATAGTTACATATATCGGTGATATATCGCCGACATCGCGATATATCCCGAGTCAATGGAGTCGGCGATATATCGCCGCTAAAATATCGTGACACATTCTCGAGAAATGAAAATATCGCGACATATTAAAATATCGTGATATATTCCGAAAATATCGCGAGTTGATGCGAAATATCGCCCTGCTCATTAAAAATTTAAAAAAAAAATCGCCATAAAGAGGCCGCGGACGCATTTTTTCGGTTCATTTGGACATTGTAGCTTGGAGGAAGTGGAGCTTTGACGTCTTGGGCGATTTTCTACAAGAGAGGAAGGGGGCAATCAAGTTTCCATTGCATTTAATCATGTATGTATTCTTAACTTTGAACTTTCATTCTTTTTTGTTTGCTTGAGATTTGTTGGTTAATGTAGATTTAATGTAGGGTTTAGGTTTAGATTTAGTGTAGGGTGTAGATTTGCCATTACAATCATAGCCTATAGGGTTTTAAAAGGTTTTATGTAGGCCACCCTCCCATTTCTTTGAATGTTTTAAATTTTTAATAATTTCATTGTTTTCAAGAATCAAAATTTTAAAGGAGAACATTTTAAAATTGATTCATTTTTGTTTGTTTGTTGTGGCATAGGTGACAGTGGACATAATGCCAAAGCCATTGGATCCAATGTGGGAGTATGGGCAGCCAATTGACCCTAATAATCGGCAAAGGTTGAATTGCAAACTATGTGGGAAGGATATTTCTGGTGGAATTAGCCGCTTGAAGTACCACCTTGCCAAAATTGTTGGGCATGAAGTGGATGTTTGTCCTGCTGTTACCCCGGAAGTGATGCGTATTGCAAACCAATCCATTCTTGACATGGCTAAGAAGAGGGATGTGAAAGAGGAATTCAAAAATGAACTTGCATCTAGAACACAGTCATGAACCATGGGAAGCACAAGTGACATGCATTCCTTCTCCTCATCTACACGACCCCCACATTCCACTGTGCCTTCTTCAACCTCACCTTATGTGGCATCGTATTCGAGGCAACCTTCTGTTCAAACCATGCTCAAACAAAGGGAGAAGGAAGAGGTGGATAGAGTTGTGACAAAATGTTTTCAATGGGGTGATGTGCCTTTCAACATCGCCAAAAAAACCTCTACTATCATGCCATGTTTCAAGCTGCTAGCACTGTTGGTCCAGATTATAGGGGGGCTTCCTATAATGATTTGAGAGGGAGACTCCTTGATGAGGAGAAGGTTGATTGCACTCAGATATTAGATGAGCTCAGACAATCATGGGCAGCCACCGGTTGCAGTATTATGTCAGATGGATGGACTAATGGGAACGGCAGATCCATTATCAATTTCTTGGTCAATTGTCCCACGGGGACAGTTTTTATCAAATCTGTCGATGCATCTCCCTATGTTAAAGATGCACACTTATGATGTGATTTGCTGGATAAGTTTATCCAAGAGATAGGGCCACAATATGTTGTCCAAGTCATTACGGACAACGCTGCCAGTTATGTTGCTGCTGGGAGGACACTTATGGAGAGGTATGCAAGCTTGTATTGGACTCCTTGTGCTGCCCATTGCATTGATTTGATGCTAGATGACATGGGAAAACTTCCTTGGATCAAAGAATTCATTGATTCAGCTCGGTGTGTGACAAAATATCTATACAATCATACATATGTTCTTTCACTCATGAGACGCTTCACGGGAAACAAGGAGTTGATGCGGCCTGCAATCACATGATTCGCCACTTCCTTCATTTCTCTTCAGTCTATGCATAAGGTTATGATGGAGTTGCAGTGGATGTTTCTTTCTGATGAGTGGGCATCTTGTGTCTATAGCACCAAACAAGATGGGCAAGCCATTGTTCGAATGGTGCAATTTGATTTGACTTTTTGGGCACGATTGGAGGAGGTATGTGCCATCAGTGAACCTTTGGTAAAGGTTCTTCGTTTGGTTGATGGTGAAAAGCCCGCAATGGGCTACTTGTATGAGGCCATGGATAGGGCCAAGGAAGCTATCCATCACTACTATGAGGACAAGGGGGAGGTGGGACTCACAAGACGAGCTGAACTATGGAGTGTGATCGATGAATGATGGAATAATATTCTCCATCGTCCCATTCATGCATCAGGGCTCTACCTCAACCTTGCTTTCTCTTATGCATGTGGCTTTCAATTTCATGCCGAGATCATGGATGGCTTTCTCCAGTGTGTTCAGAGGATGGTGTTAACTCCCTTTGAGCGCGCAGAGATTTCTAGACAGATGGAGATCTATAGGATGTCAGGTGGCACTTTTGGCTATGACATGGCTATCCAGGATAGAACCACAAGGATGCCAGGTATAATTTGTTTAAAACTTTCAAATTTTGATCTCTTAGATTCTTAATTAATTACCCTTTCATTTCTATGTTTTTTACTTGGGTAAAAATTTAATACATTGTAATTTGTATTAAATTTTTCTCAAGCAGATTTACAATAAAGTGCAACAAAATTTCTTCGAGCAATCACACAAACTTATCTTTGAACCTCCTGCCTCGAAGTTTATGCCCAATCTTTGCCAGGCATTTTCTTGGGAATCACACCCTTCTTTTTGTTGGATGTATTAGAATTTGTGCCCGTCTCGTCTGCCTTTTGGTGTGGGTTTTACACCCTTTTTTTGCTAGTGAATTCACCCTTTCAACTACACTACTATGTTGCTAGTGAATTTTCCCTCTCTCTTTTTCCTGTTGCAATTCTCCCTCACTTCTTTGTCGACAAATCACACCTCTTACAACGATAAACTTTGTTCTTGCAATTCTCCATTCTCTGCTCTCTCTTCAACTGCTCATGAAGAATAACTCAACTAAATGTCTTTTTGCCTCATGTCACCTTTTCTATTATCTCATTATGAATTTGACTCAAACCCTAGGATCTGACGATTGAGATTAGATCTTAGACCATCCATATCAACGACTGTGTTTTAATTCTCCGTTGACACAACTTAAAACACCTTACGTCACTTTATTCACTAATATTAAACTAAAAAGTTACTTTAACTTTATATCTCATAAAGTCAAATAACATCGAGATCCTCCATGGATGTTTTTCCTAGGCTAGGCACCAAGCCCAGGAAACCACTTGTATGAGTTAACTTTTTCAACATGAGTGGGAGGAGAAATAGGGGAAAACTATTAAGGGTGAAGGTGGCGGTGGGAGTGGGAAGAAATATGAGAAAACTATTGAGGGTGAGAGTGGGTTAGGGAGAGAAATATGACAAAACTATTAAACTATTAAGGGCGTGGTTGTGTGGGGCACAAATAGGAGAAAATTATTAAACTATAGAGGTGTTGGTAGGGGTAGAAATGTAACTATTGAGGATGTGGATGGGGGAGAAAGGATAAAAGTATTAAAATATCGAGGATGTGGTTCGGCTAGGGAATAAATAGGAGAAAACTATTAAATTGTTGAGGATGTGGTTTGGTTGGAAAGTTTTCCCCTATATCTTCTCTAACCAAGCCATGTCCTCGACAGTTTAATAGTTTTCTCTTATTTCTTCCCACACCCACATCCTCAATAGTTTAATAGTTTTCTCGTATTTATGTCCCACCCCCAATATTATTTTCATTTTCTACCCCCCGCCTTCATCCTCACCCTCACCCTTAATATTATTATAGTTTTAGTTTTCTCCTTCGACCCCTTCCCTCAATAGTTTAATAATTTTACCCTATTTCTCCTTAACCTAAGGGGCACCTCCCTTCACCTTTATGACTAGTCAATGCATATAAGTAAAGTATCACAAAGCTCATTGTATCAATTTGTATATCTCAATATCACAATCATTCATTTATCAATTATAGATTTATCCCATATGGATTTCAACCATCTTTCATTCCTATGTTGGATAATTTTACATATATAAACTATTGCCATTGCATTGTTATTCAATTTGAGTGCTTGCAAGGTTGATTTGTGATGTATGTGTCATATTTTGAAGTATTTTGACCTATTTGTTTAACATGAAACCTTGATGATTTGTGGTAAATAATTTTTCTTGCTTCTATTATTGTATGTGCGTTTTGTTTTTTTTTGTCTTCTTTTTCATTAATTGAAAATCATTTTTCTTGCAAGGGGAATTTTCAAACCCATATAATGTATAATATTGTAATTGCCAATTTACTTCCGTGAATTAGCCTTCAAGGTTGATGGTACAAGTGACCAACTACATCAACCATTAAACACCTAGCCCCATATCCATCTCATCAAGTGGTAGAAGATAAAATTATGTTTGTAGTTCCAATTATTATTTGATCGAAGACTCCCTTGACCTTTTGTCCATCAATGATCACCACTATGAGGTCTTGGTGGGGTACACAAAAAGGTTCAGTTCCTTATTGAAGTTGATCTTTGTACAATTATGAGCACTAACAAAATCTACCAATATTGTTACATATATATATATTTTTATAATTCCTTTAAACTTCAAGGTCTTAGGTTGTAATTTCCATGCCATGGTTGTACATGGAAATATAGGTTTTGTTTCTTCTTTTATTGTATCTTAGAGTTTTATTGGCCTTCCTTAAATGAGGTGGAATATATTTTGTAATGTTTTCTATATTTGTTCTTTTCAAGTAATCATTGCTTTTTCGGGTTCTTTTTCTTCATTCCTATTATGTGGTGTGCATGAGATTGATCCAAATGACATTTTTGTGGTGTTTGTCATTGTTGGAATTTGAATTATATCCTACAATGATCTCATTTCATGGGTTCAATATTTATACTTCCTTTCCATCCCCTATCTAGTGACTTGTCTTCACATCGATGTTTTGAAATCCATCTCCTACCACCATCTACACCAATTTTTTCTCTTCTTTATTAACTCTACCCATAATCTTTCATAATCTTCAATTAACTTGTCAGTTTTGTCCTCTAATTATTTTGTGACTTGTCAATCTTATCCATAATTTGTGTAGTGCTATTGGCTCCATCTTCATAACAATAAGCCTCTAACCATATTGGGAGTGGTGCTATTGTCACTAACCATTTTGGTAGTGGCCTTCCTTACGAGACAAGCTTTTTAATTTTTTATTTGTTTAATTGACTTATGATTTAAATGTAAATTTTTAATGGTGGATCATCTTGAAGTCACATGGGAGTTTTAAAACATGTGAACATATGCATAGCCTCCCTCTCGAGAGAATATTACAACATGGCAAACAAACGAAATTCCTTCCCCAAATATTCATTGCCATTTTCACACCAATATCCCCTTATAGTATTCTTGCAAGTTAGCATTGCATCTCTTGGAGCCTGTGATTTATCTGTCATATGGCTTGCAATAGTTCTTGTAGCGTTCTTTTAGAACTAGTCTTTGTTGAATAACAGTATGTTGTGGTGGTATCTCATTTGTTCATTCAAAGTCAATGGAATTATTCAATGACACTAGATTAACAAAATCATTAATATCCTTGTCTCTACTAGTCCTTTTTACTTCATTTTCATTACATGTTGTCATTCCTTTATTTGCAGCCTTATTTTCTTATGTTTCATCCTCTACCATTGGATTCTAAGGATGGTGAAGACTTCAATGGAGAAATGGAAACTTTTTCACTTTAAGAGGCTTGTGCTTTGAAGAAAGGGGGGGATCCAGTTTGATATAGATAGTTGTTCAAATATTCTGAGACGTTGTAGGGGATCGAAGAAACTATATTTTAATGGGGTTATGAGATACAGATGTGTGGAATTCTATCGAATAGTTTGGGATAGATCCAATATCACAACTAGGAGGCTATATAATTCAATGGAATAGGGAGGGAGTAGCTTGAAAGCATTTTACTAATCCAAGAACTATTTCAAAATGCACAAGTTCTATATAACATTTGAATATGTTTCATGTTGTATTTAGTGTCTGTTTTATTTTAGTTTTTTTCCATAAATTAAGAATTAATAAGGGATGTTGGAGTTAATGCTTATATTAATGATAAGATTTGGTTTGTTAAGATGGTTGAGATATTCTCTCAACCATCCCTCTTTAATAAGGAATAAGTTAGAATAGATAGCAACCTATGCACTCTATAAAAAAGTTGCAGTGTATTATAATGTATGCAAGTGTTTTTCATAATATCAAGTGTGTGATTTCATGTGTTTCTTTTTCAATTTTTTTTTTTGTATTTTACGAACGGGGAAGAGAATGACTTAGGGAAACTTTATATTCCAATAGATTTTCCATCATTCCCTATCCATATAGTCTCTTGGCCCTCCTGGCCCGAACCTCCAAGAATAACAATTGAAAAAATTAAGTCCATATTCAATCCATAGTTCCATCCTCTGCTCCTTTGTCTTTATCCAAATTCCTATCCTCCTTGCCTTCTTAGCCTCAGGAGGTGTGTTTTCCCCCTTTCATAGGAAGGCCTTTATAACAACAAAATATGGCTTCCTTTCTTGAAATACTTCCCACCATTAACAACACTAAGATAAGATGTACAAATCTAAATCAATAAAATTCATGGTAATATCCACAAATTCCAAATTATTCCTAATGACATATAAATTAATACAAAATGAAATTCAAAGTAATTCAAATGAAAGGTATGCCCACGATGGTTGAGGTGTGATGATACAGGGCCCGCTCCAGAAGCCCCCACTCATCCCTAAGACAAATCCAAACAAGGCCCCATCCAAAATACCACCGAGGGCCACTTGGACACTAGCGAACATGAGGCTAAAGTTTTTTTTTGTACAAGGGAAATCGACAACTAGCTGGTTTTGTACTCGTGTGACACGAGATCATTTCTGGTGCTACCACTATAACCCCTTAGCAACCTACCCAACCCCCCGACACATAGGTGGTCGCCTTTTTGCACCAAGAGGTTCAAACCTGCGACTTGTATAACAACCTATGTGCATTAACAGAACGCAGAGTGTCCAACAGGGAAAACCCAAAGGGGCGACATGAGGCTAAAGCTTACCATGGAGCACATGGTTAGTGGCATCGTTATTTAATGAAGGGTCACAATTGTTTGCAGATACTTAAGTAAATGTACTGGGACATCTAGGGTATCTATGTGCGAAGGGTGATATTGTATGATAGCACACAAGAGTTGGATATCAAGCAAGCTAGGAGGGATTAGTTAATCATGACCACGATAATGAGCATGAAAATGAACTTGACCATGGAAATCATTGTCATTTTATGGTTGGTGGATATGAGATACTTCCCCTATTCACACAAGGGGGATAACGTCAGCAGTGACAGATACCAGTGTAGCAACAATAATCTTTGGATTATGATGGCATGCAAAGGAAGGAAGAAACTCAACCCGGAACTTCAAAATCTTACCAAATACCAACTTCGGGCATCTTCAACTACAATACATTATAGAGACTCAATTACTCATGCTTGTAAGATGGAAATCGAGCATTTGGAACAAATGATTTGGCAAGAAACCACAATCTTTTAGAATGTTGAAGAAATTTAAGCTTTGGAAAACTAGTTCCTGGACCCGGGAGATTTGTGTTTAAGGCAAGCTCTCTATAATCCCTCCTTAGTAACATTTTGGAGTCAAAAGGTTCTCCCTTATAGCAATTTAGCAGACCATCGCTCAAAAATTGACCGAATGGAAGGCAAGATTTAGATTCTAGAAAAGATGAAGTTAGACTTCGAAATCCTAAACTCTAATTTGAACTCCCTTGGTCGTCATCTGGGGGTGGAGTTCATTCCTCACACTCCTTTTTCTTCTACCGTCCCTAGAAAAGCAGACAATGAAGAGAGAGAGTAGAACCTGGACATGCAAGCTATGGAGCTGAGCTGCGAGGTCAAGCTTATTTAGGTGTTGTTTACAATGCAATGGATGGCTAGATTCAAAATCCAGACAACACTAGGAAAAGAATCATGTTGTATGAAAGATCGATTGTTCTGCATTGTGTGATTAAAACTCTCTTGAAACAAGTCATGATGGAACAAAGCAGAGAGATAACATATCTCAAGCAAAAGATGGCTTCTCTCAATAACCAATGGGTAGTCAACAAAATAACGAAGGGCAAAATGTGTATCATTGTGAAGCAAATGGAGTTGCAAACAAAGTAGAAGCTATCTCTGTCAGGAATTGCCCCGACATGCCTCTGGTCTTCAACAATGATGAATATTCCTCTGTAAAGCATATGGTCTTTCTCCCTCGAGTTTTTCAATTCTTTTCTTTTGTTGTTATGTATAGTTTAATAGGAAATTCCCAGGTCAAAACCTTGGGCAAGCATACCAAAAGGAATGTGGTTTCAAATAACTAGCCTAGTTTCTCTTTTGTTATCTACCCTAAGGCAATCTCAGACATTAGTATTTGTCATACTCTCTTCTTCAACCTGGTCTCTCTCAGAGGCAGGATGTTGGACATGTTTTGGTACTCTTATGCAATTTTCTTGTTATCACCGAATAGAAGGATACCACTACTCCTACTTACAAAAAAATTCAAAGGAAAGGTAAAATACAAGTATCCAATTTAATCTTTCCCCAAAGTTTGGAAGTTAAGCATACTGTTAATTGACTTGCCAACCACTAAATAATCATTAATGCTATTAGATATTTATTGGTGTGCACATATAATTACCAAAACCATCCATCAATGATGCACTAATTAATAATCCAACTTATAATTAATATATCTAATAATTGTACTAGTGTATATGTGCAACCTATGTGTACGAATGATAAGAAATCACATCCTCTAATGCATAGTTCTTGTATGCTTTCATCCAAGCGTGCAAGACAATAATCAACAATCACAACATCTAACAATCTCACTAACCAGTTTTCAATAATACAATACAATACGAATTGCACAACATACTAAGTTCATCACACATGCATAAAGCAAGAGTTTTAACACACACAAATAACTAAGTTGTTATATCTAACTCCCAACAACATTCTAAACTACTATAAACCATCCTTCCTCCTAACCTACTTTCATCTACCACATCAATTGTTGGAATATGTTGGAGTGTCAACTATATTGACCTAACCCCAAATAGAACCCGTAAGCGAAGGAGTCAACTGCATCAACCAAACTTCCTTAGCAGGCAACTTGTCACTGCAATCACACAATTTGGGGAGCATGGCTTAGCATGACCCTCCCACAACTCTAGGTTACAAAGGATAAACAATGGACAATACCTTCACCCCTCCTAATAGAACAAAGGTCAACACCCTAGATAGGCATACTTTTTAATTGTTGTTGTTCTTAGAGCTATGCCATCAAATAAATAGCTTCAGAAATTGTGCTTCCTGAAAAACGTGCAGTTGCACACACATATTAGTAATGTATTTCAAATGAATAACAACACTCAAAACAATGCACATTGTATTTCACTAACTTAATTATAACAACAAGAGCCACGACGTGGCAATGTCCCCGACAATAACTATTGCTTTTGGAGGAGAGTAAATTTGCAATTGCATGCTTGTACCTTTTGTCTTTAAGTTGGAATATGAGAAAAATTGTCTTTTCTTCTTAAATGCTGCAACTTTCTTCTTCAAAGAAGTATATTTTTTCATATGTCAGTTGGCCCAATTTTGATCATGATTCCACATTTGAGCTATTAGAAAGTAGTTTATAGTGGCAAATTTTCTCCACTTGTAAAGACTATCTTTTACTAAAAATCATAGGGTGATAGCTAAGGGAATAATCTAAGGTGTTAAAAATTGGCCATGCTTTTGCTTCAGAGGTAATGTTAGAATTGTTTAACCTTGGAACCTTGTTGGTGAATCATGAATAAAATTGTGGAGGACAATCATTTTATTTATCTTGGATGACAATTTTCCTGTTTGAATTAAAGATTCTGAATTTGGAACTCCTTCTAGGGAAAGTTTAGTCTTGTTAGTTAAAATCCTCGCTGCCAAGGGCATAGAGAGATAGGTAGAGATGCATGATCAAATGATTTCTGATAACTGCCAGGGTGAAACTAATGAGTATAAATTTGAACCTGCAATGAGTCAAGATTTGAAAATTGTACCACATATAACTTGGTCTGTCCTCTATGTCCCCTCCAAATTTTCTTTTTTTTTAAACTCAAACGGGTAATTTTTTTTTTTTTGATAGCTAAGGGAATAATCTAAGGTGTTAAAATTGGCCATGCTTTGGAAGTGAGTTGCTTCAGTGGTAATGTTAGAATTGTTTAGCCTTGGAACCTTGTTGGTGAATTATCAATAAAATTGTGGGGGACAATCATTTTATTTATCTTGGATGACAATTTTCCTGTTTGAATTGAAGATTCTGAATTTGGAACTCCTTCTAGCGAAAGTTTAGTCTTGTTAGTTAAAATCATCGCTGCCAGGGGCATAGAGAGATAGGTAGAGATGCATGATTCATGACTATCATAATGGAAGAGTTTCTCCCTCGCAGTGATCAGAAATCATTTGATCATTTGATACAACATCTTCGTTTATCTACATTTGATACAGCATTGTTGTTGATCAACAGGTAATGCCAAGTGTTTGTCATTCATCTACAGGGTCCGAATGAAGTGGTGTTTGTTGTTAATATACAGATAGCCTCAATTCTCATACCATTGGACATTGTTCATAGTGTTACAGTATTTTAGTTTTATTTTATTAAAATACAATTATATGTTTTAAAAGGGAGATATATGTTCTTCTCAATAGTACCAAGGTACACTTTTATTAATTTCTTTCTATTCTTTTTTCTTAAAGATTTTCTTAGCTTCTTTTTAAAAAAAAAAATCTAGTTTTCTAATGATAGGTTTCCTAAAATGGGTTTCGGTCCCTCTCAAATCAAATATTGTTGAAATTTTGCTCTATTTATTTATTTATATTTGTTTATTTTATTTATTTATTTAATTTGGGGCTTTATAATATTGGGCTTTTAAAAAAATCTCTCAAATCAAATATTGTTGTAGAAATTTTGCAATATTTATTTATTTATATTTGGTTATTTTATTTATTTTTTTAATTTAAAACTTCATAATATTGGGTTTTTTTTTAACCTTCAGAATATTTTTGTGAGTTCCTTAAAGTCATATAAAGACATTCAAAGATATCTCCCTAGTTTTATTTATTTGTTTATATTTGTATTTTTGTTACTAAAAAAATGTATTTGTGTATAAAAAATATACTTTTTCTTTGAAAAATATCAAAAACTCTTTATATTATTACATTCATTGGGGTGGATTACTATCTATGTTTTTTTTAGATTGCAAGAGAATGGGACTCTCCAGATTGATTCTAAGTGTGGTTCAAAATTAGTAATAAACAATTATGGAAAATATATATTAAAAAAAAACTCATGTGATAACTACATTCTGTGGTAGTTGGAAAAACATATAATAATAATAAAAAAACTCATGTTATAACTGAACTTAGTGGCATAGTAATGTGCAATCCATGTGCACAAGGTACACTCAAACTCCAACTAGGAGTTGGGAGTCAAGCTAATGTGTACAAGGTTTAGTGAATAACTAGCATTAGTGGATAGCTGGTAGTTGATGCATGGATAACAAGTAGTTAGTGAAACAACCTATTTAGCTAAAAGAAGGCATTTAAACAACTAATGATTACAACTATACATAAAAAACAAACAACAAATAAGTTGTTTGTAGCACTTAACAAAAACATATCTTTGTTATGTTAAATTCATTTCATTTACCAAACTTCAATTCAAAACTTAGATTTCCTTCTAAAAAACTGTATTTTTTACATTGATAAAAATTGAAAACATATTTGCAAAACATGATTATAAAAAAAATGAACACAAACACATAAAAACATAAAAAAAAAGATTAACAAAAACACATTTATTAAAATAATGTTTTGTATAAAAATCATTTGCATTTATTTCTTTGAAAAATATTCATATTTATTTTTCAACATAATAATAAAAATAAAAATCAATTAAAAAAACATATTTACAGTAAAAAAATAAGAACAACATTCTAAAAAACCATGAATAAAAACACATTTATTGAAAATAAAATTTCAAAAAATCATTTATATTTGAAAAAACAAACACGTTTATTGAAAATAAATTTTTTAAATAAAAAATCATTCATTTTTTCCTCTAAAAAAACATTTAAATTCTAACATAAATAAAAATCATTCATTTTGAAAAACAAGTTTATTGAAAATAATTTTTCCAAAAAAATCATTCATTTTTTTCCTCTAAAAAAAAATCATATGTAAATTCTAACATAACATAACATAACAAATGTAAATACCTTATCTAAATCAGTTCTAACACAAGGCTTCCTTCCAAGAGCCTCTACTTTTGCAATGAAAATTAATTATGCTTACCCAAATACCAATATTCTCGAATCTCTGTTTTGTGGAAAAATATTTACATTCATTATGATTCAAATGACTAAATTATTTCTTTCTATCAAATTTATTTCAAATCAATATTATCAAACTCTCTATGCTTTCTCAATATTAGATAACTCCAAAATAAAATTAACTATAAAATGATAGCTCCAAGTACTGACTGCATAGCTCTAGAGTAAGACACAATTCCCTGTGTTTGTATGGAGGAAACCTTACAAACCATTTGATGAGAAAAACAAATGAATTTTGAGCAAAAGAGAAAACCTAATTAAGATCAACTTATATTTAGTGTGCGAATGAATGGTATCTAACCAAGTAGATAAATCTAATTACCAGTGCTTTTGTCTCCATAATCCTTTAAATTTGAGCTAGTTATTGTATAAAAAAATCCCACTCTAGCAAGCAAATTAACAATGTTAGGGATACCAATGAAGGATTAATTAATCTCTAATCTGTATAATTCAAAGAGAATGCATCAATTTCTGATAGGATTTTAGTAACTTATATTTATTCAAAGGGAAAGGATTTAAGTGCAGACCAACGCCTGTTTGGTTAACGTAAATGGACTTATTTCTTCTCAAGCTCCATAAGCTAGGGATGAGCATCCTCGATCTGCAATCAATTGTTTATTTCAATGAAAATTATCTTATTCATCTGAAAAATATCCAAACATAATTTCACAACTAATAAAACCTTGCAATCGATGAAGGGTTTCAGGCATTTACTATGACAATGTTGAGATCCCTCCAAATAATACATGAATCATATGTGAAGGCTGCTTATATGTCATTATTTTTTAACAGTTTGCTCCTAATTTTATGTTTAGATGTTTTTAAAAATGAAAACATCTAAACAATATTACTTCCCACGTGTATAAGCTACTAGGCCTCAAACCTACATGGGCAACTAATATACCAATTAGTTTCGAAGTCTAAAATTTTCAAGGTCTCCCATTACAATTTACAACTAATATCCCAATTAGTTTCCAAGTTTAAAAAAGGAAATTTACTACTAGGAGGGTTTTTTATTAACTGATTTGTAACTCCAATTTCCTTTTCAAGTTTAAAAAACATTACAACATAAAAATCAAGAACAAACTGTTAAAAAAAATAACATTATCAACAATATAATGCCTCAAACTTGCAGTGACAACTAACATGCCAATTAGCCTTGAAAGTTTAAGATTTTTAGGCCTTGATAGTTTTAAGGTTTAAAAAAGGCAATTTGATAAGAAGGTTTTTTTCATTGATTTGTAACATGTGTGTTATTTATGGGCAATTTGATAAGAAGGTTTTATTAATTGATTTGTAACATGTGTTGTGTTATTTATGGGGAGAACATAGATTCAAAACCTGCAGGATAGGGTTACTTATTGGCCTGCTGTAACAAACTAACTTTTTAAAAACAAATGTTATTTTGATATTTTTATTATCAAAATAAATTAAAATATATATATATTTATTATTAAAATAAAAATATAAGATGTAGCAACTTAATTGGTCATATTATTACTTTGGATTTCTGGTTAAACTTATTGCAATGCCTGAAATCCCACTTAACCTCTCACCCAAAGCAAAATTGGTTCGTCTGATTGTTGTCTTTGTTTATGCACAGTACACATATAACGTAAGATACTGAGCAAATTTCCGAACTAGTAGCTACATTGTTCAATTACATGACTACTTGTACTGAGTTGCTACACGTGCCTTGGGTGAATTAGGTAGAATAAATACGGAGTTGGCTAAATTCTGGACCATTTGCACCTTTCATGGCAACTTTGGTCGGATTCCTGCAACATTATTTGCTGTTGAAAATGATATTTTCGGTGTTGAAATTGATTGCAGAAATGGATTAAGGACCTTGGATTACCCATGAGGCACCTAGATTATACAATTCCAATCACTGAAAATTACCTTTTAAACAATTTCCAGCGAATTTTGGCTAAAAAACTCACCAAATTTGAGGTACAAATGGTAGAGAGTTTAGATTACACCAATAAATACTCCTTGGACCTGGCATCTAAGAGGAAAGAATCCCATATTATATGATGCAGCCCCAACCTCAGGGCGTGTCTCTCAAAGCAATTTCATAAAAGAAACACTGAGTAAAGCAACCATTGACCCTAATATATATAAAAAGCTTTATCAACAACTGAGAAAAATGAAGGGTAACCATTGCAGCAGCTGTTTTCAACACAAAATATGCATATACATATACCTTTGTCTCGATGTAAGCCAAAATACCTGCAAATTACAAGACAATTAATAGCCATCCACTTTTTCCTGAGATATTAGCAACCAATTATGCATAGTTTTCAAAATCTATTTTATCATTGCTTACTCAAAGGAACAACTGAGACGATCATTGGAATCATAAGCAGTGCCTTCCTTCCATACTAATCCAAGAGATCCCCATGACGGGCGTCACAGCATTGTTCCAACGCTAGATATCTATTACAGGCTAAAAAAATCATTTTTCAGCGATTAAAATATTTCAAATTGTGTATCGATATAAAATAGGACCCAGTATTTATAGAGCCTTTAAATTTATTTCCAAGCAAGAAACAAAACACAGCTAGTAGTAACATGAGAAAATAAAAGCCATTATCAGGCAGCGGCTTAATAGTCCAAACATCAAAACCCCACATAATGCTAAATAGAAAAATGCAAATTTCCTAAATTTTTATGGACTAATAAATTGTAAAATTTGAAGAAGGTTTCTTTGAATCAAGTAAAAACTGAGAAAATAAACCCATCACAAAAATCAATTACAAAATCTCTAAATTACATGACTTCAACATAAAGACAAAATTTATAGATTACAAGACTTCATCAGAAAGGAAAATTTTATTTGCCTGATTTACTAATTTAAAGTGAATATGGTTTTGCTTGAAAATTCACCAAGAATTTATAAAAATCTTTAAATTTTAAAGAAATATCATCATAATGGTGGTAATTTCGAAAATAAGCATGTTACTGAATCTCACCTGGAATTATCAAAACAAGAGTCATGTATATTTTTCAAGCCATTTCCATCCCACCATAGAAAAATTCAAAAACCCATCATCAAACTTCAAAATTCTCAGCCTTTCTTCAACTTGTCTAATGCAAGATGTGTAAAGAATTACATAAGACATGTAGATTAAGTTTCCATGAACAGAAAGAAGTGAGGTATATAACTGGATTGCATTGTTCAACGCCAGGGCAGAGAGCAGACATTGTAACGTCTGTGAGAGGAGGGATCACCATGGAAATAACAGTGCAGTGCAAGAAAACAATGAACAATAGGTGAGCCATCAACACCCAACATTCATGCCAACAATTTTGTGTCATCTTCAACTTCAAGAGATATATCACTGTGTCCAACACTGTTGCCTCACCAGTTACAATACTGCATGCATGGGAAGAGCGTGAAAGAAAAAAGTGATGCTCTTTTCTGCAAAACATTGGGCACATTTTGTGTGAACATTGACTGTAAAGCTGAAAGTGGTATTATCTTTTGCATTTTTTTTATGGAAACAAATGTTTGCATGAAAAGGATGAGAACTTGGAGGAAGCAACTATGGATGGATTATTAGTGGAATGCAGAACAATGAAAGGTTTTGTCTCACACGCTTCCTGCGTCCTGCTCCTTTGTCACAGAGGTGGCAACAGTGGGGGTATGTTATCTCTGAGATAGAGGCTCACACAAATGGTCTTCCAAACATCTCGGCCTTTGCTGAGTGACAAGTTACTGGTATATCTGACCTGCAAGCTGTTGGATATACCCTTGAGAGCTTGTTGTTCCCATGGTAAAAAAAAACATTGACCTTAGATGTTTACAAGAAAACTTAGAACTGGTAGAGTGGTCCCAATTTAACAAAGTAAAATTTTCAGATTAATGAGCAAAAGGTGGCTATCTGTCTAGATTGTGGTCGGTATGGGGCTTGGTCAGGTACATAAGCCAAATTCAAACTAATCGTTGTAAAGAGTTTGGATATGTGACTATAAGTGTTTAAACTTTGGAGTAACCCCAACGAATTGATCTCCATGTCTGATGCACTTAACAAAATATGAGAATATTCATAATATCTTAATCACGCTTACCAATTAGCATCTCTCCAATTCCGTTGTAGTTGGGTATGAATATTGCTTGTATTGGACTGAAATTTCGTATCCAATGGCGTGTGCACCACCAAAGCATCTGAGGCCGAATTGTTAGGGAAAGCATGTCAGGTTTCATTTTTGTAATTACTGTTTCATTAATCTTTATGGTACAAGTCAACAAGAATGGAAGGTTCTGTGGCTAGCATGCTACAAATTATTTAATGAGGTTGTAGCAAACTATTTAATAAGGTTGTAGCAGGTTTAGTGTGGGTTGATTTTAAGTTGTTTGAGATTTAATAGGCATTAAGTTTGTTGCAGCTGTATTAAATAACCCACATTAAATAGTATGCAATAAATTGAATATTGTTGACAATTTTGTAACATAGCATGCAACAAATTGAATATTATTCATATTGCATTAAATAGCATGCAACAAATTGAATATTGTTGACAATTTTGTAACATAGCATGCAACAAATTGAATATTATTCATATTGCATTAAATAGCATGCAACAAATTGAATATTGTTGACAATTTTGTAACATAGCAGGCATCAAATTGAATATTGTTCATAATTTTGTGACCCTTAAAAAAGACATAGCAGCCAGCGTTAACAAAATACATAAGACAATTTTCAGTACAACGCTTCGGATCCCTATGCTATTTAGCTATTATGGAAATCAAGAGGCCCATAAGAATGGACTCTTAGTTAAGACATCCTCTCACTGTTTTCACTGGTGTATTAATCCGGGATGCTTTTCACGTTTAAATGTACTTTGTTTAAAGTGTCTAAAGTTTATTATTTTATGACGAATAGTCTTACAGTTTGATTGGGCATAATAGAAGATTAAATGTTGAAATTCAAAAGACTCAATATGTATTTACATAATGAAGATATTTAAATATCAATTGTTTTAGAAGGTGTAAAGAGTCCCATAGCTATTAATGTAACAAACTTGTACTAGTTACAGGAAAAATGTCACATAGTTTTTGCAGACTTGTACTAGTTATAGGATTCAACCTAGAACATTTGTTTCTCTTGATTCAACGATTTGCTTAAAAAGAATTGCAGGAAATAGAAAGAATTCAGCTAAAACTCACAGACTGATGCTATCCAAAACCAACTGGGAGGTGGGATTGGGATCCGAAGATGAAAGAGTTCATCATACGATGTAGTATAGCTAGCTGGGAGATCCAACTGGAAGCCCAACTATATTACCTAGCAGAATGGAGATGTAGGATTTGGATGGAGAAATTGAAGGCGGGGAAGAGTGGATAAATGAAGAAGGCCATGGAGGAACGAAGGTTGAGGAAGAAAGTGATGTAATGGAATTAACAACATAACCAACATTATAACCATTATTTCCATATCCATCGGAACAACCAGAGATTGGAGCATCATCACTGATCGAAACAGCCTCGACATAACAAACTTATGATGGAGCAAAGCACACCTACACTTTATATTCAATCGTTTATGTTATAGCTAGAAGGCATGCAAATGCCAGATATCTAGATCCGTTGTAACATAGCTGCTACAAGATGACAAGATGATTCAGTTTGGACCAGTATTCTAAATTTCTATCTGTGACTGCAATGTTATTTTTAATAGACCTCCTAAATTGTCGAAATTATTTTACAGACATGGACAACCAATAACAATGGAGTTACATTTCAGCCCTAAGATTCCCCAGTTCAAAATAATAAACCTTTGATACTCTTTCCTATCTAGTGGCTGAGAAAATGCTTGATTGCTTTCATGTGACAGCACTGAAGAGTCATCGAGCCTATCAACGAATTCATCCTTACCACTGTACCCTTCATCCTATCATTCTTGACATCAAGAACAAAAATTACAATAAAATAATAGTGAAATGCCTAAATTTGGACCTCATAAAAGTTACAAAACCAGAGCACAAATCAGAGGCTAGATTTGGGTCTCAGTAAAATGCCTCATACAAAGAGAGAGAGCTGCCAGAAAAAGTTTAGAGTTGAAAGTATGGAAACAACTAAAATACATGTCTACAATATTCTACCCTAAACTTCAGATTTAACACACCACCTTCATAAATAGTGACATCAGGCAGAAGAATCCTCCTACGGAGTCCACACCACCAAGCTAACGTCAGACTTGCTAAATGTTTGCTCAATATTTTTGCATGAGAGTGAACTATACTTACAATTTGTAAGATCTATGCCTAATGACAGTCATTAAATTGTTATAGAGTGATCCGACTTCTCAAATTGACCCATGGTAGATAGAAATAGAGGAGTTGATCATCGTTATAGCCCATTAAAGAAATCAACTTTGGCTAAAAGCTTCCCCTGGTACCCACGCATAGTTGTTTCAGCTCTGCATTATACATAAAATTTAAATGCAGTAAAAAAATAAACGTCACACACTGGAAAAAACAAAAATTACAAATGCAGTCTTTCCACAAAAATTACCTTAGAGCATAACTTTGTAAAGTGAAAACGTTTACCTATCTGTATTGCCACAACGTTGCAGATGCTAAATAGGGAGCGATCAGATGCATGAGGCTTTGCATGGCCTTGCAAGTGGCAAGGCGGAGCGATCGCATGCATGAGCCGCCCCTTTGCATGGCCTTGCGTGTGGCAAGAGAAGGCCACTGCATTACTTATCGGAGGTGTTTAAGGCTGTCAGATGTACATGGTGTCAACAATAGTCTGCCCACCGTATTTTCGTCCACATAGGGTAAGATGTCAGGAACAAAATGATCATTTTATGCTTACGCAAGCTCGGCGCCAGGTCTTGGGGCACAAAGTCGCAGGCCTACGTCACCTATATAAACCAATAAGAAGTAAGATAAATCAAGATTTAAATAATTCCCCAAAAAAAAATTAATACAAACTATAGCAAAAATTATATGTTTTTATTGAAGTTGCTACAAATTAGTCCAAATAATCGGCCTGACTGATTCATATATATCCCCTTGTCGGAGACATAATAATGCACAGTGTATATGAGAACAATCGACTTCTAAGAATCTAAAATACCATATTCTAGAGTTGTTAACTTGGAGGCTCTTTAGGGATAAGTTATTACCTTGCAGTCTATAGCAATAAGTTGTTATTTGTTCACATAATTTATTTAGGTGATAGAAAGGTTATTAACAATAGCTATATAATGTACTAAGTCCATTTTCTCATTTTCCAACAAAAATAAATTGACATAATTTATTTAGGTGATAGAAGGGTTAGTTATATAATGGACTAAGTCTATTTTCTCATTTTCCAACAAAAATAAATAAATTTATATTAATACTATATACATTATGTGTAGGAGTATTTTGTCACTTGGAGGCTTTTTATGTGGAATCTTGTTGTTGTGATCATTAACCAAGGATGTCAGGTTCAATCCTAACGTGTATTCCTTAAAGGTGTTGAGATTTGGAATATCTGAGCTAGAAATAAATTATTTTATTTTTGGGTTATTTATTCTTCATAATCCATTTTCTATGTTGAGAAGGTAGTTTACTTAAACAAGAGACAGAGTTGCATGGTAGCTAAGTTTTTCCCTATGTTAAAAGGGAACAAAGTTGAGAGATAAATGTATTATTATCTATACATACGATTCTAAGAGTGTATGCTTTTGGTGCATAAGATACCTCAATATATAAGAAATGGGATTGTCCAAATTATTGTTCAAGCAAGTAATTAGAGTAGTAAACATTTAATGTTGAAATGGCTTGTTTATACTTCATTTTTATAAATGGAAAATAGTATTTTATTTATAATTACAAGTATATCTTTCAAGGCCGTTGATACGACCTAAGGGGGTCATATATGGGGATAAATGTATATAATATAACCCCCAAAGGGGGCATATATTGAGCTAAATGTATATGTAATGGGTTCTCCTAATGAAGTGGTTGCTGAAATCATAACCACTGAAGAAGTATTATAAGCGAGTTGAATAGAGAGTAAAGAAGTATCTAGTCCTTCAAAATAAGTTAACCCACACGTAATGAGGAGGGTGGAAGAGACAGGGACTTTAATTCTATTTGAAGCCAAAATATACCAAATCGCATGAAGAGTTGGGTGGATTGTCTCTCTCCATGCGATGACACAAGTTAACATGGTAATGCCTCTAAGTTTGATCCAAGTGGTGGTTAATTCATCCATGTGAGAGTGGGTAAGAGACTTAGGGGATGGGGCTTTTGTAATCGACCCCCCCATTTTGAATTCCCCCATTCTTTGCTAACACGCTCTATTGATATGAGTATATTCTTTGGAGTTAAGATTTCACAATACGTGAAAGAAGCTAAAAGCCTCGATTTTTTTTGTCACTTGGTGAATCCTTGTTAGGAGGCATCAAAGAACGACATCTTTAGGAAGAGAATTGTGAGCTAAGTGTTGGGTTATTATTTTTGAGTCCCCAACTACAATTATTTGTGTATAGCCCTTACTCTTAGTAGTTGATAGTCCTTTCCACAAGGCTAGTGCTTCAACATGGTTATTGGTTGTTGTTCCTAGACCCCATGCAGAAGTGAGTTCTTCATTTCTTTCAGGGTCACGGAGCACCCCCCCATGCTTGCAACCCCTTACATTTGGATGTTATCAATGTATCTATGCATATCATTTAATTCATGATAGTTTAGTCCATATATATAATGGGTTTAAAATGTGGTTTTATTTTTGGGATTGTGCTTGAATGGTAAAGTAGTTTTGATGTGGATCATGTGCAAAAGGATAGTTTGTTTCTAAAGTTGTAGGAATTTTATAAGCATATGTGAAATTTAATTCTTTTTTTTTATAAATCTGGGTAACATATCTTAGGGTAAATTGCTTAAGCGCTACCCCTCATTTTGAGGATGGTATCCAAGGTAAACTTTAGATCCTATAGGGCACAAGGTTATGCCAATAACTCGTGAATAGACCATATGGAGTTCATACAAAAACGACTAACTAAGAGAAAGCATATCACAAAGTGGGATTTGAGCTCGATTTAGGAGGATAACAACTTTTTCTCACAACCATTTGAGCTACACCTTATTGGCACAATACGTATGTATATGTGTGTGTGTGAAATTGGTTCCTACTTGGAGTTCTATAAGAGGAAGAGATGCAATCTTAAAGAGGTTGGATATATTTTTTTGTATATTATCATATAATGGATGAAATGTCTAAAATAAGAGCATGGTTTGGTAGTGGGGGTTTACTATACCATT
>LPNX010815393.1:90940-175306 GCA_001517045.1 Pseudotsuga menziesii | reverse complement strand
AAGGAATCAACCATGAAACAATTTGTAGACAAGCTAAAAAGCCTGAAAAGCGTCGTTGGATAATGAGCAACACAATTTGCACAAAATTTAGTAAAAGATCCAAGGCATGTAGACGAAAGTATAACAACCTTGTTTAACCAAAACCAAGGAGGCTTTCTTTTAAGCTGAATATTGGTCCTTGAAGGAGTTGGAAGGAAAAAAGAAGGATCCATTATATAAGAATGATATTGATTGGAGGTTCAAGAGAAGAGAGCCATCTGGTTGGCTAAAGGTGACAATAATATTTTTTTTCATAAATATGCAATCCACTTGAGAGGTGAAATACTATTTAGGAAATACCTAATGCTCCGCAGTTCAATCTTTCAAGGAAATTATAGAAGTGGGGAATCTTCACCTTAAAAAACTCTTCAAAGATACATGAGTAGCAAATATATGATAAATAATGAAAATTCTGAGGCTTTTTCCCAAGTTAATTAGTGAAGACATTGATAGAATTTGGATGTAAAACTAATAGAAGAAGACTTAGAGATAATTCCAGCCTCTATTAAAAAAGCTAAAAGCCTAGGCCTTAATGCATGAAAATGGGGTTTTTTTCTGGGAATTTATGATTTATTGGAAGGAGACCCAATGAAAATAGTAGAATCATCTAGATAATCTAAGGAAATTCTAAGTTATAAATTTCACTTTCATATCCCTATTTCCCAAAGGAACAAGATCTTGAATCATTTGATATGATGTACTTGTTTCACTATGTGATCTTGTCTATAAAATCATCTCCAAGATAATTGCAAATAGACTAAAAGGTATTCTAGTTGGTGTGATTTCAAAACAACAATTTGGATTTCCCTTCAATAGGAAAATTCATGATCTAGTTGGTATGACTAAAAAAGGAATGTACTCGTTAAAGTGTAAAAATATTTCAACAATGATGATGGAAATTGACTTAGCCAAAGCTTATGACAAAGTTAATTGATTATACCTTAGGTTGCTTCTCCTTCATATATGCTTAAACGTATAGATTGTAAATTGGATCATGGGTTGTCTAACTTTTGTCTCTTATGATGTTCTCATAAGTGGCTTGCCAAAAGGTTTTTTCAATGCATCAAGGGGCCTTGAACAAGGATGTCCCTTATCTCCCTTTCAAATTTTATCAGTTTCTGAAGGTTTACGCACGTTCTTGAACGATGTCAAGAGTAGATGGGAATAAAGGGGATTAAAACCTCATATTTAATAGTGATATCACATCTTTTGTTTATTGATGACATTGTCATATTTTGTCAATGTTTCAGTAGGGAATTGAAAAGTATAAAGGAGGCTATTGATATTTATTTTAAAGCCAAAGGAGTGAAAATAAACATGTCTAAGTCATTAACAATATTTAATGAAGTGGATGAAGAGGTAAGACGACAAATTACAAATCTCTTGCCCATTATTTATGTTTATATGGAGGAGGGTGTAAAATACCTGGAATTCAAATTAAAACCAAATGATTACAAATGTGGTGTTTGGTTGCATATGCATAGTAAAATAGAAGCTGGAATCTCTATCTGGTGTAACAATGGATATCTAAAGAAGGCATATTAGTTTTGATCAATACATTCATATAAAGTATTCTTGTGTATTGGATGTCCATTACTAATCTCCAAAAGCAAAAAGGGAAAGGGGACAATATTGTCGGAAACCTTTGGATGCATTAAAGAAACTACTTGGTGACCCATTTATTATGACTAAAAACGAAGCCAAAGTAATACAACCTATAATCCATTCAATAGTTAACAATTCCATCCCCAATTGAATCAACATAAGTCTAAGGTATAACCAATTCACCTCATCATAAGCTTTAACAATATCTAACTTCATTGCTACAAATGAGAAGCTTTCACGTTTTAATTGTATGCATTTCTTCTTAGGAACCTTTGCTTATTACAAATGAACCTTAACTATTTTGTAGAGATGAAAGCATACATAATCCCTTTTAGCTGGTTTGTTGATTTTATAAATCAATTAATAAACTAGATTGCATAGGGATAATGGCATGAACTCCTAAAAGGTACGAGGATCTTGACTTGTTGGAATAAGAGATATACAGGTGGGATTAATGGCAACTAAAACTCTTCCAAAAGTTCTAATTTCTTCAACTCCTCTTTGCAAATCATTAATAACCAAATTAAAGAAGCCTAAATAAAATTCAATAGTCCAACCATCATGCCCATGACTTTTTGCCTTTTTAAAGTCTCTTAAAACTACTTTTATATCTATACCATTATAACAAGATAACACGGCATGGCATAGATAATAACCACAATCCAAATATGATTTACAAGCCATGGCATTGAAATCGACACAATTTTAGTATTGGAGTGAAGGAAAAGGATACTATCACATCATGAAGTTGCACCACAAATCTAACATCTGGTTGGGCAATGGCTTATAACCATCTCTATCTCACAATTGAAATGTATGTTGATTTATATACAAAACATCCAACACACAAAATTAAAAGGGCAATATTATCGTGGAATGTATTTTCCACATGGATTTGCCATTGTACTAAGATAGCTTGCAATATTACAGCTAACAACGTTGTTGTAAGATTGTTTGCAAGATCACATATATAACAATGTGAAGCTAGGGCAATCCACGATGAATGACAATGAACTATCGATGAAAATAGTTTATAAGTGAGGAGGAAGTTGCTACATCAATATGAGGACTTGCAAACCAAAACCAATGTTTGGATTAATGAAGCTTTGTTGTGGGTAGTGCCTTACAAAGGAAGGAGGTTTTCAGGAGTATCTAACTTCCATGAGAGATTCACCTTGAAGTGGTTGTCTCATCTACATAACATCTCCATTAGTTGTCATAAGCTTAGACAAGGATTGGATGCAATCACTCATGAGTAAAACAACATAATATAGGTGCTAACCTTTCATTACTTATGTGTGATTGTCTCATTGATGCACCATCTCCATCAATTACAACAAGCTCACACAAAGCTTGAATACAATTATTTACGAATAAAACAACATAAAACATGTGCTAACATTTCATTAATTAATCTCATATCAAGGAGTAGATTAACACCCCCAATCTCATAGAATAATTGTTTGATACTTTGTATATTCTCTTGATTGTGGTTTTATCTATATGATAGCTATAAGTACAATCTCTCTTACTATAGTGACTTGTTTAGGATAAGGATTTCCTTCCACATTAATAATCTCACTTTACTATGTATTGCAATTTCATTTTCCTATCATTTCATATTATAATGCTATACAAATTTAAATAGTAATCTATCTAAGTTTTGGAGTTTTTAGTGGTTTTTAATTAGAATTCAATAATTTTTTTCAAAGTAAAATCCAAATTAAAAAATGGTTAAACTCTGTTTAGCACCCTCAAATATGCCTATAACGCTTAATTATACAATTTCGAAAATTTGAACCAAACAAATAGAAAAAATATATATATATATATTTAAAGTACTGGGTAATTTAAAATAAATATTAAAATCAATAACTTATCCAACGAAATTCAAAAGCCTTCATGTGCTTGAGACCTTTAAACTACTTCAACCATCTTCCACAATCCATCGTTTACTTAACCCCTTCCAACCTGCACAATTTCTATGGATAGCAGCCCTCATCGTTTTGAATTTAGGGTAGAAAGAGGGTGCGAAAGATTTATTATTTCACCCTGGGCAGAGGGCAGGAGTGTGCGACAGCCAGTCTATTCTCTCCGCCCTCAAGCTCGATCATTCACTTGTTAATTCTGTACTCCAAATTGAATTAACGATGGTGGTTGCTCCGGCTGGCAATTCTTTTAGCAGGGAAGTAGCCATCAGAAGAAGAATAACCAACATGTATGTTTGCTTTCCTTCTTGTTATATCTACCAAATGATTTAATTTACCATAGTTTTCATTGTTCAATAAATTTGCAGCACAAATTCTCGTTTCAAAACCTTGATTATCTTGGCTGGCTGTGAAACGCCTAATGTTTCTGACATTCGCCTTCTTATCGCATATTTACTTGTTCTTCACTGAATTGCTAGGTTTGGGTTGACATTGTTTTGCTTTTTTATTCTTTTGAGAATCAGGGTGGACGATAGGCGCTTCAGCTGTATTGTATTTCTAGGGGTTTCAGTTTGAAATCAGAATAGTTGGAATTTAAAAAGCCGGCCAGGTAAATTAAGAGGTTATGGGCCCTTATAGAGGTGTACCCCTTCGTTCCCATCAACCAGAAGGGTGGGGGATAACTACCAGCAGCCAGCAGGGCGAGTTATTATTTGTCTGCTTAAATGTCCCCTATTTATTGCGTCGAATTTCCACGAAAACGCAAGGAAGATAAAATGACCGTTTTACTGGGTTGGATTTCCAGAAAGGAAAATTTATGTACAAACGCCATTAAAAGGCTAAAGGATATTATATCTTTTCTTATCTTAAGGATCAATTAGCTATTGATGATGAATTGATGGACCTCACGTTAAATTGAATTGTTTTTTCAACTTGGTTCAGGACCCCCACCAAGGTTCAATGCCCCCATGGGCATGATGAAGTGGTTGGGGACAGGTGTAAGTTCTGGGTGATTTTGAAGGAAGAGCATCCCGCCTGCAACAACTTGAATATCTATTGGTTGGCCCTTCCAGAATGGTTGTCTGTACAAGCAGGCTTGTGGTTCTGGACCTCTTTGTGATAGTTGTAATTCTTGTCTTTGAGTCTGAAAGAAGCACCTATTCAAGCAGACCTCTTTGTGCTAGTTGTATGTTTTTCTTCCAGTCTAAATGAACCACTTTTGGAAACAAAAAAAAGTGAATCATTGTTGCCCATAGGGGGCCTTGGTACACCAGTGAGGTCAAATGATGTTATCTGTCCCATCTGAATGACATATTTCAAGAAGGGACCGCTGCTGAGTGCAAGATAGAGATGAATAGACGGATTTTTATCAAACTATCCATGAGACAGTAGGATGTATGAGACAAAAAAGCAGGTATAACTAGTGTGACATGTATATGGAACATTAGAAAACAGTAAATGAAAATACAAAAGTAATAATAATAATCTAATTTTAAGGAGCTAGACACCAAATTAGTTTACGAGACCCCACCCCTTCTGCATAGTGATTTGACCAGTAAAGTCTATAGAGGTGTATACTGTATATACCCAACCCCCTTATGGATTTCAAGTTTCAACCTATGATTTCGTAGAAGGGAACACATGTTTTTAACCATGAGGCCTACTCGAGTTGTTAATACATTCATTAACCACCAAGGGTTACATCAAATGATGCAAAACAATAATGCAAACAAGAAAGAACCATGATGGCCAAATCCTAGTTACGATGCAAAAATATTATGAAACTTTGGCTTCTCCTTTGACGTCCCTTTTCTTGCTTGCATCTAGGTAGCGTTTTGCAACTCTTCTCCGATGTGCAATTAGACAACACTATTATGTTTCAACTTCACTATTCCCATAGATTCTACACAATTTCTCCTCCAATGGTTCTTTAGGCTGCCCTTATCTCCATATTGCACACTATAGACTTTGGACACTAGTTCTTAGCTGTGAGCCATTTCGTGTATTTTGTGCCATGATGTGTTTAGCTTCACATAGTATTGAATTTTGAATTCCCTTTGCTTGCTAATTTTTTTATGTAGTATTGTTGTTGCTTATTGGCCTGGTTCTTCCAATCTAGAACATAGTTGCAAAGGAAGAATCTTAGGAGTTGCATTTGCACTCTCATAATTCATGTACATTGGATGCATCTTTTAGCCCCTTAGACCTACTTTTGTGGTCACTTGTTGGACATTAATAAAATTGTCTTATCTTAGCATAATAGTTATATTTGAAATCCTATCACTAAACCTTGTGATGCATATTAGGATCCAACCCTAACTTGCCTTACTCTAACAATTAATCATACATAGTATAAAGCCATAACTTTGTAATAAGGCCGAATAAGTTAGTGTTTAACAATTGATGTGAAAAGGGTTTTTTTTTTTTTCTAAGTACCCACAGATATTTGAACTTGTGACCATTCATTTACAACTTTCATCTCAATCTCATTACCAATTGCTCTGGCCCAGTTATGAAGTTTTGGGTGAAGAATACTGTATCAGAGCTCCACTCAAGTGAATGGCTGCCCTACTATAAGAGGCCTATGACCATTCATTTACAACTTTCATCTCAATCTCATTACCAGTTGCTCTGCCCCAGTTATGAAGTTTTGGGTGAAGAATATTGTATCAGAGCTCCACTCAAGTGAATGGCTGCCCTACTACAAGAGGCCTATGCACATTGTTTCCATAATAACAAAGCTCATTTTCTTCCATATTCTGCCATCATTGTCTCATAATTTTGGTTCTGTGTTGCTTATTTATGGTTCATCACATGCTAATCTTGCTATACACTTTGTGATTCTCAAGTTATAGGGGTGAGGAACACCACAAGTGGTATTGATCCTGAGACAACGCACCTTCTAGAATTGATAGAATTTCTATTTTAGGCTAGAGTCGTGTTTCAGCATTTGAAAATAACTAGAGACTTGTTATTCAATGGATAAACCTGCGGCTGGGGCGCACTACACGCAACGAATATAGTTGGTACGAAGCCACGTTGTACCCTTGTTTGGTGCAATGTTTGGACACCACTGTAACTATTGGTGGTACCCCTTCAAGTGGTACTGCATCAAACAACACCTGCACATGGAATCACTTCCATGTACCCTCGGGTATATGATAAGTCCCATAGATCACTTAAAACTAGCTTTCAATCGTCTTGCAATAGTGGCACTGAGAACAGTACTTGGGAATATACTTTTGTGTACCTTTGAGAGATTAGGTCAAGTACTACTATTGGATTCTGCAAGTATATAAGGAAGCTGTAGTGCATGGCAATCTTTTGACTTCAAAACCTTGGAAAACCTAGAAACCCTTCTTTCTGCAACCTATTTGTGAGATTTCTTCATTCAATCTTAGCAGCAAGCAAATTCATTGGCGTAGGTCATGTAAAATTTCTACATCTTTGAATCTAACTGGAATTTGGCAATTCTATCAGTGTAGTAACAATCATGCTATAACGTAATCTGGAGGGTCCAAAAATTTGTTATTTCTGCCCTGCCTCATAGGAATCCTTGCATCATGCCAATTGTTTTGATATATATTTCTCATAACCATTTTCGGGAGTCCCATACCCTACCTCCATAGACCCTTTGTGTTGTCCTGATCATTTTGATATATATCTTCTACATCCCTATTTTGGTAGCCCTTTTCCCCCTCCTTTTGCACTTTCTACTTTTCTGCTCCCTCATGGTTCACACCCACCACGAGGCCAACATGGAGAATACCAACCCAAAATCCCACCCAACCCCATGCAAAACCTTCCACTCAGCCCCTTGACCTTCCAACCCTCGTCTCTAAGGTGGGCCAACTCACCTAGGAGGTGTGCCACCTTACATAAGAGTATAATGTAAGGTTTTTTTTTTTTAGACCAAAACTGTTGGATAGATTAATAGAGATCCGGAAAATCAGCTTCCGGAGGCTGTATTACACTTGGAGAATCCCTCAGCAAAACAGAGTGCTCTGTCATGAGAAGCAGAGTCCATTGATGATCAAAGTTAATACAGATTGGTATCCAGCTATTGCAAAGGCTAATCCATGCTGTTACAAGAGAGCTTAACGGTCGATAGTGCATAGGAACAGGGGAAATCTGACAGTAGTAAAGAGATTTACGGTAGCTAATCATAGAGGTGGTAGCTAGCTCAATTGCAATGGAGTGAGCTTCAAAGATGATTTTTGGTTATTTGAAGTCCATCTTGGTGAGGATCTTGTTAACGACGAGTTCCAGTGCTGCAAATCTACGTCCGAAGTCTCCAAACAAGATCGCAGCATCTTTGAAGTGGCTGAAAACGTCTTCTTTGTGGGAGAGTCACGGGCTTCATTTGAACAGCGAACAGGCCTTACTAAGGTCCAAAGGACCACGAGAAGGAATCTGAGAACATGATCATAGGTACAGTAATTGCAGAGACCACCTAGGACGCGGTCAGACTTGGAAAAGTCATGGGATGTTGCAGGAAGATTCATTACCGTTGATTGAGATGATGCTCCTGCTTAGGAGTGAGGCATGATTGGCTTCTAGATCGGCTTGCTCGTTAAGATGGCGCAGCACGTGATAGTAGCTTATGGTTTGAAACTTGCCAGCTAGAGTTTGAATTTTCTGGGCGATCCTGTTCAAGTGGATGCTGGGGGAACGAGACTTCGATCGCATGATCTGAATCACTAATTTGGAGTCCCCAAAGACTGAGATATTTCAAATATTAAGACTTATTGCTTGCCGGAGTCCCTGCCACAGAGCATGAAATTCAACAAAATTATTAGTCTCCACTCCTAGCCCCCAAGCAAAGGAGGATTGAATGGAGCCTGAGGGCATGAGGATCACTCCTCCCCCACCCGAAGGACCTGGGTTGCCCTTAGAGGCACCATCAAAAAACAGACAATGAACCTGCAGCGAGAGTCTCCAATTTAGAAATTCTGCTTCTTCCATTCGTATTTCCCAATCAGCAAGAGTTGGAAGTCTGATAATGGAGATTTTTGGAGCACTAGAGGTGATTCCTGAAAGCCATGTAGTTTCTCTGTCATCTAGAGGCCTAGCATTCCAGAGAGCAGGCTTGTGGTCCAATGCTTCTCCAAGGAGAGCTTTGGCTCTCATCGTGATCCTTGAGGGAGAGTTTTCCACATCTCTGAACAGACGGTTGTTCCTTTCGAGCCACAGTTTCCAGAAAATAAACTTAGGGAGGAGCATCCAAGCATATTTGAGGAGGTCTTTTTGGAGAGGTGAAAGGGAGAGTAATCAACCCATCTGGTGAACAGATCTGCAGTTAAATCCGGCATAATAAAATTAGGAGGATTCACGGGAAGAGCTTCTTTCCAGACTTCTCTGGAGAAAGGACAGGAAAGCAGAAGATGGTCAATATTTTCTTCATCACTCTTGCACAGGGAGCATCTTGAGGGACCTTCCAGGCCTCTCTTTCTTAGGTTTTCCGCTCTGAGGATACTTCTATGCACAACATTCCAGCAAAACAGATCAACTTTCGGGATGGACAGGGTAGACCAGACGAACTTCCATTGGATCGGGTTAGGAGCTGCATGAGGAACTGTCATTAAGAGTCTATTTTTAGTTATTTGAGCTCATCTTTTAGGTCTTAGCATAGGGTAGTACTTTACATTATTTTACTTTCTGCGTCTTGCTTTATTTTAGCGTTTGCCTTCAATGTTCTCACTTTGTATTGGCACTATTGTACTCAATAGCATCATTGACCTACTTTTGTGGTAATTTGTTGGACATTATTAAAATTATCTTCTCTTCCCCCATTTGCTCGGCAAATCTTCACATCTCTTAGTTCATTACACAACCAAATATAAAGTAGAGGACAAGAATGATTAATTTCACTTTGTACCAAGCGAAAAGGAGGTATACGCACCAAACAATATTGAGGTGTTGTGTAGCCAATTTGAGGAGTGGAGCTCACACCCCCTTCTTCAATAGACATATCACATTGGGCGATTTTTCTCAAGGCCATCTTGGCTAGATTGAGGAATAAATAATTTATTTGATTTCTCCTTACTTCAATAACAAAATTGTGGAATTTGAGTTTGAAAACCATAGCCTCAAGTAGCTGGCAACATAGATGAAATGTGAGGAAAATGTTCATCTCCAAAACTTGCTTAGAGAGACCTCCATACAACAATAAAATATCTCTAACCAAAAAATTGTGTGGAAAGAAATGAGATCCCAATTGATCAAACAAGAGAATAAGTATTGGGTTTAGGTAGTTCGAAAGGAGAGGGATCCCTTTTGTGTCGAAGCTAAAGAAGTGGTTTAGGGCCAAATTATAGAGAGTATCTCAGAGGAAATAGGGAACTTAACCTTGGGGTTTGACCCCTCCTTGTCCACTCTCTCACTCTCCACAGTCTTTGTCACTTCATTTCGTTATGATACCCTTTACCCAAATATATCAACCTTGAGCAAACTTGGGGTGGGGGGTTGGTGTCAACTCTACCCTCTTCCTTTGATTCAGAAATTCAAGTCCTTTGCAAAAAGAGACAACTTTCCTCCATCTTGGATAAGATCTTTTTTGATGTTAATGTCATTGAATCTTAATGCGGAGCTCAAAACACTTCAGGGAATAGGTTGTTGTAGCTTGGAAGAAGGGAAAGTGGGCAATCGTTCAAGATCAGTTATATGAGACTTCCCTCCTTTAGGTGGCCCCCCTTGGACTAAAGGATATGTTCGTTAAGGGAAGTGAGTTTGTCTGCCATTTCCATTGCTTCATAGAGTTGGAGTGGGGCTTTTGGACCTCTCTAGGTGCACTTTGTGACATGGTTGGTGTCGGTGACCTTCTCTTTCTCACAAACACACATTCAAGCCCCATGCGAGCATTGCTCTGGTTTCATAGATACAATTGGGCTCGGTCTTGTTTATACGAGACATGTTTTGACAACATCAAAGGATTTTTTGTGAGGCCACATGCCTCATATGTGACTCTCTTTAGAACAAGGTCTCCATGGTTGCCTCAGACAAATACACTAGGTTTTTGTGGATATAGATTTGCAAGAACACTCCCTTCCTTAGGATGTAGACGTTGTAGTTTTCTATTTTCCCTTGACATCATCACTCACACTTTGCATTCCACATGTAGTATGAAGGGGACGCTTTCTTGACCTTTATGTGGATATTTTCCGCTACAACAACCTTGATTAGGTTATTCTGTTGTGGGACTTCAATGTCGATACTAGAAACCCATATGAGTCTTTATATGATAGGTTTGAGGAAGTACTATGCCTTAAGGAGATAAGCTTGGAGACTGTGGGTTGGACCACTTAGTTTAGGGGAGGCACCATCCATAGCTTGGGGAATCCCATGTTTTTTTGTTTTTGGACTTTCTTCCTTGCTATTGGAGTTTGAGGAAGTACTTTGCCTTAAGGAGATAAACTTGGAGACTGTGGGTTGGACCACTTAGTTTAGGGAAGGCACCATCCACAGCTTGGGGAATCCCAAGTTTTTTTGTTTTTGGACGGTCTCCCTTGTTATTGTGGTTTGGGAAGTTCTGCATGCTACCTTGATAGTGGCAAAACCATTATTGTGGGCTAAGTCTTAACCAACCAATGCCTTCTCCCGCATATTGGCAATTTATATGTCCCCCCCCTCCCCCTTGCAGGCCGTGCTCATCTCACCCTTTCCCCACTCCACGTCCATCCTCCCTTGGCATTGACATTCTCTTTGATAGGGAGTATGCCAATTCCTAGACCACTTATCTTCGAGAGTTGCTCCCCTTCTGCCATTTCTCATCACGAGACAACCATAGCCAAATACTAGATTCTTTCTTTAAGGCTTCTGTAATGAAATATAAAATACATAAATAAACATTACATCATAGTAATAATAATAATAAACAAATGGACACAACCCTTCACCTACATGACTAGTCAATGCTTACAAGTATATTGTCACTAAGGTTTACTGTATTGTTCACTCATTCATCAACTCCTGGAGAGTTGGAGACTGACCACCATCTACCATTTTTTGATAGGATATGCCAGATGTGCCATCTATAGGAGTTGGAGATGGAGATGCACCTCATTTTTTGGTGCCCCATATACCATGAGATCAGAGGACAATATCGTTGCCTCTATAGGGACTTAGGGGGTGTTATCTCTAAGGTTGTTTCACATGGTTTATTTTTAAATTTTTGATTATGCTTTGTTTTTATTGTTTTTAGTTGTGCTTTGTTTTATATTTTATGATTGATTGCTCACCATTAGGGTTCCTTTTGTTACCTAAAATCATCAAAATTTTCATTCATTCACTATGAGCCCATGTATGTGCAAAAGAGTATATGTTACAGGATGAATTCTTACAGCTGGCAGCGTTTTTCCAAACTGGCAGCATATGGTAATTTGGCAGCAGTTTATTTTCTAATGACAGAATGTCCAAATGGTACTTTGTTGAAAGGTTTATTATTTATTTTATGAAATATAGAATGATGATAGGCTTTTATCATATTCATAAGTATATGACATTCGATATGGATATGTTTTAAATAAAATGTACTCCTGTCCACGGAATGATGAGTCATATGGTGGCATTTATGGAGGAGTACATGTGTTGTCATTTCAAAATTGAAACAGTTCATGTAATGAGTACCAGCAGTAATCGTGGCAAAAGCAACCTAATGCACATTTTTCCCTAAAAATGTTTCTCATTATTCTGCTGAAGAAGGGTATTCGCAGGCTTGTGTGGTTTACTGTCTGTTTCCATTTGATCATGAGCAGCGTTATGTAAAAGTTCAAAAAAATTAGGGTTTATTTTCGAACCCTAGGGCTTGTGGTTTCAAGGTTGGAAAAACATTGTACATAGCTTCCTTGCATTTCAGAGCAAGCAGTTACAGCACTGCTTTTCTTAAGCACACAGTCGCAGCATAAAATGCCCTGTCCAGGACAATACAGCGTGAAGGCTTTTATGGTTTGAATGATTGACAGAGGTTTAGGGGTAAGAGCTATCACAAAGTTTAGTTCAAATTTCATTGGCATGGTTACTCTGTTGGCTTGCAGATTAAGGTTATTACCAGCACAAGCATAGACATTGTTCACAAGCCCAGATGTCAGCATAAACTGAAGATTTACCACAGAGTTAGAGGCAGCAGAATGTATATGTTTTTACCTGAGATTTAAAGCATTATTGGTCCACACAGTCAAGAAAATCCCTTAGGGTTTCAAATGTCAAAGGTAACCGAAGAGGAGGAGCCAGAGGTCGTCATGAAGAAAAGGCCTGGAGGGTTCATTTGTAGACTAGAACTGAAGAACACAGATTGGATAAAGCAGTTTCCAAGGTTTGCTAAGCTAATACAGAGGTCGGGATGGTTCAGTTTTTGTGATAAATTGCAGGGATACCATTCACAATTGACCATGGCTTTCATTGAAAATTACAATGATGAAAGGGTTCAATTGCAAAGCTTAACTATTAGGGTTAATGAGGAATTTATTGCTGAAGCAATAGGTGTCTCTGCACAAGGAGAAAAATGGTTCAAACAGAAAGATTTCCAAAGCAATTTTAGTGAGTTTTTGATTCTTGGAGGTGAAAAACTTGACTGGAAAAATGGAGTCCACGTTAGCAGAGTGAAGCCAGAATGGAGGGTGCCTTTGGAGATGATTCAGAACTACATCACTTGTGATGGAAGGTATGATAGGGTATTGAAGTGCCATTTAAAACTGTTAATGCATGTTCATGGCAGTATACAAGTAAATTTGCCCTTTTACCTGTTAAAAAGTCTTCAAAAAATGATTGCTAAAGTTCAAAACCACCCAGCACATACAACTCGCTCTGTTTATCACCAAGGGCTAATTAAATTGTTAATTCTAACTCAGCTGCAAAAAGAAGAAAGAACATGGGGTTCCCTGTTGATAGAGTTAGGGTTTAGTGATAACCCTAAAGAAAAAGGTAAAAAGATGTTGGATGATGTTAACCAGCAGGCAACAAACCCTAAAAAGACAGTTCAAGAAGGTAAGAATGAAGAGAAAGATCCTGTTTGTAATCCTGTACAGGGCAGTTTAGGCCCTAAAACACCCTGCACACAAGAAAATCCAGAAAAAACTCAGTGACATTCTTAAAAACATAGCTTCAAAAAAGAAGATTTCTAAACAGTTATTCAAGGAAGGCAGGCCAAGAACTAGACTGAGGGAAAAGATGCAGATGGATGAAAGAACAGCACAGGCAGGTGGCATGGATGTTGTGGTAATAGAAGATGTTGGCAGTGAGGGAACAGTACACACAACAGAGGACAAGTACTGTGAGGATATGGAAGAGTTTATTGATATACAGGGTGTAGCAGGTTCCATACCAGCAGTGTTTTGCACAGACAAGCAAGACCATATTGATGAAGGTTCAGTATCAAAAAGTTTGCCTGAAGATGGAGGTTGCATGAAAGAGGAAGATTTGAATATCTCCCCAGAACTTGCCCAGTGTAAATGATCTCTTCAAACCTATAAAGAACAGACAAGATACCTGCAGGACATAAATGAGAAATTAATGGTGGCAAACAAAAGGTTACGTGAGGACATGGAAGATAAAGAAGCAGAGTACCAAAAACCGCTGGTAATTTCCAAGGACATCCTCAAGGAGAAGCGAGCTATTCAAAGACAGCTGGAGCAGATCAAAACCCAGAACAAGGAAAGTGATAAAGATGTTGAATTTGTTAGACTTCAAAAGCACTCACAGGTGCTTAGTGACTTAGCTACCTTAGCAGAGGCCTCTAGAAGCCTTTAGGTGTTAAATTGTTATTTGATTTTGAACTCATGTTGTTATGTTTGACACATGGATGACACTTGTAGTTTAATACTTTGTAAGGGATTAACTTCCCAATTTTGGAGGAGGTTCGATCCTGGAAAATAGGATCTATGGTTAGTTTGTAGATAGAATATTTTTTGTATAAAAGAAAGGTCTCGACTAGGAGATGAGAGGTTGGCAGTTTTGGGAGCTATGCATGATCAATTGTAAGCACAGTCTGTGTAGCATAAGCATTTTGCAACTTCAGTAACAGGTTCTATTTTTGAATGAACATGATGATGATTTGCCCATGTGTTATATGAATTGTTTTTCTGATAATTTTGTTATGTATATGGTCATTCATATTCCATTGCACTAATTCTTATCGTGAGAGACAATTATCTTTTTATTTTTATAGACATTGGCAGTTTCACTTCTTGATTTATGATCATAGACCTGGATATTGAACTTTGTGACTGATTCTATGTTATACAGCATTTGTTTGATTCTCTTGCAACTCTGATTCATACCAGCCTATCACTTCAATGCCTTGATTTTCTTATAAATACTTGTATTATACCAGTGTGTGACATATACCAGCTTATTGTAAACTGTGTGATGCTTTTTACAGTTTTTTATTTCATACCAGAATTGTATATTCTGTACAAACAGTTATACTAGCCTAGTTCTTTATAGTGCTGTGAAGTTCCATTAGCCCTGGTTTGATACCAGCTTGTGTTTTCAGTTTTATTTAATTTGATTTATACATTTTTGAACAAAGATTTCCTTAAGCTTGAATCCCGTAGTCTAGGTTCAACTTTAGGGATAACAGGGGGATCCCTCTCCACCTTCTGTATCACCCCGGTTTTGACCCCGTTTGCATTAAAAATCCCCACCACCGATTTATCGTTTAATGTTTCGACGATTAAAATTGTTGCTGATGGTATTTTGTGCTATCCGGCACATTATAATTTTTGGCATCATGTAAATATCCATTTTAATTAAAATACCCACAACCAGCTATGTCTATGCAACATTAAAAGAGATGGGGGCATGATTTTCCTAAGGATAAGGAGGGGGAAATGTTTAACCTTTGGGGCCAATGGGGAAAGGCCAAATGTCAAAGTGAGAACCCATGAAACATTCAACTACCTTTCTTGTCTCATTCACCCATTCGTTTAATTCTGCTAGAAATTGGTTGAAGTCGTTATTGCATGGGGATGGGACGAGTATGGGCAGGAAATTCGAATTTGGGGAAAATCAATTTTGACTTTTGGGGCAAGTAAACACCCAAAAATGCATGCCATTGGGACATACATCCATGTTCTTCATTTTTTTGCTCATGCAGGGAAGCTTGGGAGCTGTTTTCACCTCCACGATTTTTCCTGTGGTATCCTCTCCTCCACGATTGGGCTCCTGGGCGTTTTCATCTTCATCATTCACCCACGTTGGGGTTCTCTCAAGCGGCTGGGAATTCTCTTTGTGTGAAATTCGTTTTTGAGTTGGTGTGGGTGTGTTTTTCCCTCACGTGGGTAGTCATTTCCTCATTCTCCTGGGCTGTGGATTCGTTTTTGGTAATGATATGTGGTTGGGTTTCTTTCCCCAACGTTTCTGTTGCATTTCCCCAATGATTGCCAAGCTAAAAATCGTTTTTGAATTGCCCAGTGATTTGGAGGAGAGACCACGTTCTCTTGGTTGTGTTTGAATTCGTTTTTTGGCTATGTTAGGGCCAAAACGTTCTTGAGAAATCGTATTTTTGTCAAGGGTTGTTCTTACCCTCCTTGGCAACTAATTTTGTGGCTGAACTGTTTTCCTCAACCCATAAATCGTGTATATTGCTGTGTATGCAATTGGTCTTTGGACTGTGTAGGAGTGGAAAGGAGTCTGCTTGACAAACCTAGTGTTTTGCAGGAGCCTCATAGACAGAGCTAGAGGGATGGCTCTCTTCTCTACACCCCCTGAATAGCACTGGAAGGGAAGTCATGTCCTGAGGGATTGTGCAACAGAGAAGGGAATGATTCCTTGTGTTGGGTGTGTGTGGATGTCTTAGGAGTCAAACTAGTTCTGGTGTAGGCATCCTTAGCTCTTCAGTGAGCCTACTAGCTTAGCAAACTGTGGTTCCATCTCCTGATAACTTGATAAACCCAACTTGTTGGCTTGGTTATGTGTTGTTGTGCACTCTTGGTTTGATAAACCCAATCGTGTTGGCTTGACTGAGTTTTGAAATATCTTTGGCTATGTGTTAGCCAGCTTAGTTTCCTTATTCCTTGTGGGAATCATGCCTAGCTCGGGGGTGGCAATGTTGCTGAGAGATTAAGGAGCACACTGGCCTATGGTTGGGTGGAATGTTGCAGCGACATAGTTGGTTGTGGGGCGTTCTCTTCATAAGATAAGTATTCTTGTGTTTAAACCCCTGCAATTACATTTGATAATGAACATACAATGAACATGCTGAATGCTTGAATGTATGGTTTTGCTTCCGTTGTATGGTAGTAATGTATGCATGTTTTAGTTCAAAGCATTTCGATTTTTATTATTATGTTCATGGGGCTAGTTGCCTGAGTATATAGTATTATGGTAGCGTCTTCTTCGTCGGTCGGAGGGTCGGGGACGTTACACCTTCTTTCGGTATCAAGACCAGAGATGCCTTTCTCTCTTCATCTTGGAGATATTCAGCCATAGGTCACATAATAATAATAAACTAAGGGACACAACGGCAACACTTCACCTACATGACTAGTCAATGCTTGCAAGTATATTGTCACTAAGGTTTATTGTATTGTTCAATCATTCATCGACTCCATGTGGAGATTGACCACCATCTACCATGATCTGATAGGATCTGCCAGATGTGCCATATATAGGAGTTGGAGACGGAGATGCATCTTATTTTTCAGTGCCCCTTATACCATGAGATCAGAGGACGATATCGTTGCCTCTATAGGGACTCAGGGGGATCCCTCTCCACCTTCTTCTGGTATCATGACCAGAGATGCCTTTCCTTCTTCATCGGGGAGATATTCAGCCACGGGTCACAGACTGGACAACTCAAGCAACTAAGGATCCTCAAGATTCTACATATTTTTCATTTTTTCATTTATGCATTCTGTACTTTTGATATGGATATATAGATGTTTATGAGGCTATCCTACTGCTTGTATCTTTCTTTATTTTATTTTTTCTTAGTTTCAGCATTTTCTAGGAGTTGTGTTTGCATTCCCACATTGTAGTCATACTGGACATATCCTTTAGTCCCATTAACCTACTTTTGTTGTCATTTGTTGGACATTAACAAAATTATTTTATCTTATTCATTATCAATTATATAAACATTTATCCTATATGGATTTCAACTCTTTTTCCTTTGTATGTTGGATACTTTCTTGGATATGAACTATTGTTGATTACATTGGTATCAGAGCATATATGAACCAAATTGGTTAATTACAATGGTATCAGAGCATTTATGAACCAAATCGGTTGATTACATTGGTATCAGATTCTTGTTGCCCTTGGCAACAAAATTGCTGTCTTTGGCTACACAATTTTATGAGTTTATCTGATTCCAGGTCATTGACCACAAACAGGCCTTTGGGCCATTCCATTGATGAAAAAAATATTTCGGTCGCAAATTTGATTAACAGAGCTAAAAATCCAGAAGGTTAAAAGTCAAAAGAGAATTATCAATGAATTATAACAGTATCACATGAAGATAAAAATAGAGCCACCATGCTATTAACAATTGTGGGGCTTCACAGATTTTTAAGGGGATAAATAGCAGGTTAATCGTATCCATAGTTTACAAACAAAAATGAGGTTACAACAAGGACAGTTATGAGATTCACTGAAGAGTTGTTAAGAGACACGAACCATTTGCAGTCGTCCTATCTTCTCTCTTTTCTTCTGTTTATGTTTGAATGTTTTTTCTTTTTGGGCATAAGAATATGAGGGAAAAACAAATACAAGGGCTGTCAAGAGACCCCATTTGAAGCTACCCCATTTGAAGCTGCGTATGGTCTCAAGATAGTAGCCAGAAAATGGATTTCGTTGGTGTTTGGTGAAGCCATGTTGTTTGCCTTGTGAACAACTTGTGACCTTATGAAGGAATAAAATTATGTGGGTCACATCTTTCAATGCAAAGCTTGAAATTTCTTATAAAAGACATAAGGTTTAAATATAAGTTCAATATAAAATTAGTCCAAACTTTAAATATATGCATGAGCATTTGTCTGTGAAGAAGGTTGAAAGGACCCATCAACCTAGACACCAAAACAATATATATATATATGTTTACTTCATCTGCCATGTCTATAGACTATAGATACTTAAACTATTTTATCTTCAAGGGCTTCTTCATCTGCCCCCTTGTGCCCTTCTTGATTGGTAAGAGAAAATCGAAATATCCTGCAATGTAATTTTCTTCTCATACTGGAGCTTCAAGAACTTCTTTTGCACATTAAGAATAACTGCACTAATAGAGTCCATCCAAGCGTATTCCAAAACAATATCCACATTATCCATATTGAAATTTGATATTATGAAAATCTGAACCCAACACATTTATCCACGATAATCTTCAAATCTTTAAAACTTTGAATAATCTCACCTTCAACATGTATGCTCAGGATATTCTTTGCGGGAACTACCAATCGTTTAGCCAATCAACAATGATTAAATTATGTTTTCTACTAGGGTTTAGAAAAACAATGGCCTCTTGCTTAATACATCCATGAACATGTAATAAGAAGTTTTTACATGAAAAGAAACCGTAAGTGCTTTTGCTTATCATTCTTCACTTCATGAGACCGCCTATCAAAAAATACATTTTCAAATTCTTCATGTGAAAGTTTTGACATCTTATTATCTCCTCTTAAATTAGCGTTTGTCCAAATTTTCCACCCTGTACCCCATCATGACTTCCTTTCTTGTATGTATTCTTCAATAGTAGGACCATCATCTTTTCCTGAAAAATACTTCTCGCTTGCCATAATGTTAAAATTAGAACTAGGGTTTATGAAGAGAATCCCTTAGTTTCGAGACAGCAAATTAAAAATGAGCATAAACCCTTCAATTTTTTTTGGAATCTCTATTATGACCACAATTATGAAATGCCATGGCCATTCTGTATCTACTGGAGTTGGTTTGATTCAAATCTGGCCACTCTATTAAAAGATACCAGTTTTTCAATACGTGTGTCTGTCATCTGAGCAACCCTAAAAAAACCGATTTTAAATCAACAATATTTCCCTGGATTCCATTTTGACGTTTTTTTTAAAAATTGGGTGTTTTAGTGAGAGGAACTCAGATCTACAGTTGGTTTCTTCAGATCCTACACAGAAAGTTTCAGAAATTGAGTTGAACATTGGCATCCTCCTTTTTCCAAAAAGAAAAAAATCTTCCAATTATTTGGCCCAAAATTGAATCAAAACAACGATATAGAACCCTTGAACTTCAGAAATACCAAGATACGTTCACACTATAAAGAACACAAGAATGCTGAGAATAACTCTTAAGGTAGGGTAACTCCATCAATTACTCATGAAGGAAAGAATTACTCCACAAGCCATGATTGTTACAAAAGAATACATCCTACATATCTCATAAAATGAAACTCATATATTTATACTTCTTCATGAGTATTCCAAAGGGGTCTGTGCCAACTACCCTTATTTTCTCTAACTATCTGGTGGGCCTATTTATTAACCACCAACTACCAAGTGGGTGTATTCCATAACTATGGCCACATTACAGTGATCCTCCACAGGGACATTGCAGTTAGAAAGCTTCTTGATGTCTATCTTCTAGTGAAGATGGTTGAACAATTACAGGGAAAGAAAACAAGCCCAGTTTGCCATGAAGCATCATATATGCATAGAGGAGGCAGAAGTTGTCGCTAGAGTTGCCTACTAGAAGCACTTGAGATCAAGAAACATCATAAAACTCAATAGAGATGATTGTTTGAACTTTGAACTTTGAATAAATCACAATTGGTTACCCATTTGTCATAGAATAAATGGATGTGTCAGATATGTAAGCTAGAAAAAAAATTTATCCTCAGAAAAGACGATGTAATTTTATTTAAAATTTAACAAAATTATATTTTGCAGATGCTTGTCTGCATTTCAAATAGTTTCCTAATGGACATATGTAAACCATATAAAAAATTGCTCCAGATGTAGAACAGTCCTCAAAATAGAATCCTACATCAAGATTGTTTCTCAAAAGTAGATGCATGTGATCTATAAAAAGAACCCAAAATACGCCAGTCACAAAATGATACCCCAACAACAGTGATTCTGAAAGGTTCTTACTACTTAGAAAAGTTTATAAAAGAAACCCTGGAAATTATATGAAAAGAGCATGTTGAAACTCTGTGGAAACGCCTTCCATCTGTTCTTGAATAATCCATGCACATGTTTCCAATTGTACACCAGCTTTTGAGGGTCCATATGCAGCCAAATTTTTCTCTGAAAACATGTTGAAACAATAAAATATTAAAAGCTGACCGAACAAGTTGAATTTCCTTCTATATAGGTCTCGGATGAAAATTTTATAAATAGTTTGCCCCTTTAATCCTGTTAACCACCATAACAGACTCACCAAAGATCGAAGTTTTTGTTTTTGTATAGAGATCATCTAGGTTTGTATTTGGAAACTTGATATTTTTATCTGATAAATGTAATTCTCATGTATTAGCCCCTGCATAATATTACATCTTTAAAATATAAATTTCTTCTTTCTTTTTTCTTACATCCAAGACATGACGAGCCATTTAGGGCAGCTTCCTTTTTCTCAGCAGAAGAATGGATGGACTTGTATTAAAGATTCAACCTTCTGGATATGCAGTGGACATTGCACGTGCATTACACCTTTATAATCACTTGTTTCTAGTCTTCTACCTTCTTACATGGATGTTTTATTTCCCAGTTTATTCTAACAAATAGGCTGTATATTAAATTCCTGTATGAAAATCAAGCACTCAACCTTTTGAAACCATGTATGAACATTGCTTTTGCTCATAAGATTCATCTCTTATTGCAAATGTTCTTATGCTACCTTCCAACACATAATGCTGTTGCAAAAGCATGTCCTTTTGAATTAGCATTTTCCTCGTTTGCAGGTTTCATTTCTAAATTTTTTAATTTTTATGTCTGATCGACTTGTCCTTGGGCATCACTTTAAAGCAACGGGAATTGTTGGGGCAAATGCTTTTGTTTTCTTTGTAAATATCAAGAACTGATGTTCATCATTGACAGCTTTTTACCAGTTGTCCATGTTAAAGTGTTTCTATTGGCAGGAAGGCCATTGATATATGGATTGCTGAAATATTTGCTTGCTTACCAATTTAGGTATCAGACTAATAACTTACGAGTTACATATGACAGGTTTTAGACCAGAATTCTCAGGCAGTTGGAGCAACTGGAGGTGGACAATATGCTCCTTCCATAGCAGCACCTATGTTCATGCAGCCAAGACCAACAGGACCTACTGCAGAACCAGTGCCTATTGGTGGGGGTAATGCAAGCGGCATGCCAGACGATGAAGAAGCACAAAAACAGTGTGCAGAAAGAGCATCAAGGGCAGGAGGGTGGACTCCTGAAATGTGGAGAAAGAGGGCATTTGAAGAAGCTTTTGGTAGCTTGTGGGTCTTTTAGTTCTTGAGTTGTTTTGACCAAGCAATATTTTTAGAGTCAGTGTGCAAGCCAGTTGCTAAGGATGTTAGTGTGCCTCCAAAGAGTCAAGTCTTAAAATTGATAAACAAAGAAATTGGGAATTTTCAAGCATTAGGGGAGAAGCACCATTTTCTAGTTCCTGTATTCATGTAAGTTGTATGAAAGCAACAATCAAGCACTTAATTGTGGAAGGTAATTTTCATAGTGGATGTTCTATCCCTCTATGCTTAGGAGGAGGAGCTTTTTATGTAGACCGTTTTCTTAATAATCACTTTATTTGTAATAAGCTTGCTTTTTCGAAATAAGTTGTGTTGAAATTTAATGTTTTCTGTAGACACTTCACTTATCAAGTATCTAAATAACTATTTTTATGTACAAGAGTTAACTTAAGAAAAGCTTTGAAATACATTGTTAAGAATGCCCATTAAAAAATAATACTAATTTATTTAATACAGAGGGAGCTGAGTCAACAAATATATAATAATAAAGTCTGTAAGAAAATAATACCAAATTATCTAATAAAGAGGTGAGTGAGTAAAAAGTAAAATAATAAAGCTAATGTAAAAGTTTTCTTTTTCTATATGAAGAAAGTCATTCAGATTAAATCTGATAAAATTGCTGTTGATTTATTGATTTGCAAATGTTGATTTGTTGATTTATTGATTTGCAAATGTTGATTTATTGATTTATCGATTAGCAAATGTCTGATAATTCTATTATTACGTTACAAGGTTACTTACCACTGAGAGACAATTCTATTATTACATTACAAGGTTACTTACCACTGAGAGCGTTAGAATGATATGAAAGAAACCAAGAAGATAAAGTATATAATACTTTTTGGAGGTTTCTTGTTGGAAAACTCAACACCTCTAAACAAACAATTGATTTGATGCATAAGAAATAAGAAAGGGAAAATTTAACAACCTCCAAACAGACAACTGATTGGATGCATAGGAAATAAGAAAGGGGAAAATGGATGACCAGTATAGATTCATCTCAAACTCAGATCTACCGAGCATTACCTCTTTAGAAAAAAATACACATTTCGGGTGGAATTATGTTGTTTTTAATTTTAAAATTTTGTAAGTTGACATGGATTTTTTAATTACTTCTCATTTGGTTTTAATTTTTTATTTTTATGAGCTGACATGAATTTGTTTTTAACTACTTTTCATTTTTTTGTAGTATTATGTTATGTGACAACATTTCCCCATATTGGATTGCAGAGCACCTAACTACTCTTAGTGCAATTATATATATATATATATATATATATCCTATTTTAGTATTTATTATATATCCCAAAATGATATATTTTGCTATTGTGTTGGCTTGTTGAAGTGTTTGTTGTGTTTAGGGTTTTGGCATACACAATTTATAGATAATAGAGTTGCATGGAAATTAATAATATTGCATGATGTTGCATGACCCCAAGAAATAAGATAGTTCATATATGCAATGTAAATAAACTTGAAATAAGATAGTGTAACATATCGATGAGCTATACTGGAGTAGTGAAATATTATAGAAGAGACATTCAAGTCATGCAATAAGTTTAGGTCAAGAAACATGTTGTCTCCCTTAGTCAATTCTCCCATGCAAGATCTTGCGCCCTCCTCTTGTGTAAGATCAATAGAAATAGCTCTTGAAATATCAAAATGGATCCCAAGAAGCAACAAAGGGATCAATAAAAATTCGCCCAATGGGAGAGAGGTATAATATAGTTGCAAACAACTTAGATCAATATGCCTGGATGATATAAATTGAATAAATGTGCCCTTTATGCTGGGAGTAAGGAGAATACACCTTTTGCAAAATAATAGTGCAATATATCTTCTGTTAATTAGATCTTCAAGGTGCCAATGCAATGAAGATAGATAAGGCCTATAGGAATCTCCAATCTCATGTCCCTGATTGAATCCAGCTATGTGTCCTCTGATGATCCAATGAATGCGCTCCTCTTGATGTGTAAATGATGTGTCCTTACAAATACTTCAGTTGCTTGGATGTCGTTGAATCCCTACAAATACCGATGAATATGATGGAATCTTTGAAGTACGTTGATAGATTTGGATGATCTATCCATGTAATTGACTAGGATGGATACTTTTTGCCATTGAACTCAATTGTTGGCTAAGGAACTCGCCCTCAACCCTAAACTACTCTCAGAGCTATCGAAACCAAATCTCAGTAATGAATAACAACAATAGATTCCCTGAAAGTTGATTTGCTCTTTATTATTCTTGTTTACTTGTGCATGACACATGCAACATAATATATGCATGCATCCAACTTTGTTGATGCATTTTGCATTAGGCCTCACATATCACTTGCTCTTGCTTAAGTGATCCTCTTTATTTGTTAATGACTCATTATCACTGCTAGTGTTGTACTTTTATCCCATGTGGTATCAGCCATTAGTTAGTTCTCTATTTTTAAGTACCCACTCAAACCTATAGGAATTGGATAGCTGTGAGTTGGTTCCTGCTCAAATAAAATAGTACATTACATATACATGCGTATTATTATAAATAATATAATATAATTTGAAAATTTAAATCCTTTTAACTTCTCACTAGTATCAACCCTCCATATCATTATAAATAATCTAATATAATTTGAATATTTAAAGCCTTATAACTCCTCACTAATATCAACCCTTTAATTATTGGTGTTTTGTTTCATAACTAAAATGGTCATGCCATTTTTGTTTCATTCCTTTTCTGTGACATGGCCGAGCAATCAATAACCAACCTATTGCACATGCTTTAATGCGATGGCGGTTGCGCAACACGTTGTTGATCTCAAGTTGCTTGAAATCCAGTGACTTGTTGCACAACAATCGTCGCATTAAATCTTACGCAACAGGCTGGTTAATTTTCGTTGTCTATTGAATCGTTAAAAGGTTATCAATTAAGTCTATATGTTGAGTCACTAAAGGTGAATCAATGTTGTAGTGCCATGTGTCCTTATGGCTTTTTCTGTAACTGACAATGAGTTAAGGTGGCTAGTTTTGTCAGAAATGTAAGCATGTGGTAGTTACAAGCCCAATCTAGCATTCACCACAACATTTAAAAATCCAGTTAACCTAAAGAAATCTATTTTATTTGTTCTTAATTAAGGCTTTCATTGTGCATAGAGTCTAGTTCATGATGATTTCATGCACTTCTAATGCAACGAATGTTTATGGTCTATATCGTCCAAACCAATGCCGTCCTTTGACTTATGCATGCAATATTCATAAGGAATGTAATATTCATTATAGGGCATTTTATGTAAATGGTTCAATTTGATTTATTAATAATAAAATATGTATTCTTAACAACATTATACAATTGGAAATACAATTAATGATATAAATAATTTTGAAAATGTGTTTAGACTTTTTTTAAATATTTTATGTTAGTCTCTTGAGTGTGTTTAATCACATAATGGTAAACACTATCATTTTCATCTATTCATATAAGAAATTGTAAATCAATTTGATTAAGTTCCACTAAGTAGTTGACAAGAGAGCTATATTAATAACCATACTAGTACAAGAATAATGAAAAGAACTTATACCTCAAATATAAAATCACATTTTGTTCACAATTAAGAACCGTCAAACTACAATCACTCTAAGGCAATTCTACATAAGTGAATCTTATTTAAAATAGATATAATCGTTACATTAGTCGCTAGACTATAGTATCTACGTGCGTGCCTTGCCATTTTTTTAAATTTATGGAATGTAAATAATATTTTATTGGTAAAGAATATTAATGTCAAAACAAATTTAAAAACTTCTCAACACAAATACCATTTTCCTCTTTCTAAAATCACATTCTCCCCCTTACCTATACACACCGCTATACTAGTAATTGATTAAATCTTTCACTAAGATAGTGTTAAGAGGTATACAAATCCTTTAGTTTTCCCATCCCCATGTTTAACAACCACTTGGTTTGGGATGGTGCACCTCAAGGGTTTTTATATGTCGTTAACTAAACTAATCAAGGATTTGGATTGTGAATAGTTGGTTGAATTGTGGTGTAGAGGTAAATAAGTGGGACTTTTTTCCAAGAAAACTTTTGTGGGGGATGGCACCCCTAGCAAACTTGTGGGCATAGACTTGCACTTCCCTAAGGGGATTCGAACTAGATACTTGTTGGCATAGATCTATCCAAATTCCCAACAACATTGGAAACAACCAATTGAGCTAACCTTTGGTTGCAGGAGTAAACTACTCACTTGACATAAGAAGAGCGAGGCCAAACTGCTCGCAAATACTTATCTATTCCCCGCCCTCTTTATTTTTGGTGTCTTCCTCTACTTAAGCCAATATGATGCAAATTAACTTCCACATCCTTGAGCTCAACTTCTCATCTTTCACACTCTAGAAAACAAATTCTAGAGACCAATTAGTCAATGCTCAAAAGTCAACTTGACTTCCTTTGCTCTTTCTCTTCTTATGATCCTTGGTCACGACAATCCATCTCCCTTTGGCCTTCTGACCTTCTATAAACTCATTCAACCACAACACTAATATGGTCCCATCTTCATATATTAATTACTTTTGGTGTGTTAAGCATGCCATTTTTCTCCTTAAGCATGCCATTTTTCTCATTGCACCTTTATTCATGTACTATCTTCTGAGCACATTTTTTTAAATTTAGGTTTAAATAAGTGGAAATTGCCCTCATTGGCCTATGTTGATTCCCATCATGTTCTCATAGTTGCATTTATGAGGAGATAATTGTCTATATTTTACACATTTTCATTGCAATGTGTGTGTGAAGTGTTTATCATGTGAGTGGATTCCCATATCAATGCCGTGTATGAATTGTCAAGAATGATCCCAAAGACACAAGAGCATTGAACCAAATTTGAATTCCATAAGTTGCAATGACATGGGTTTTCTCAAAGCTACAAATGAGATATCAAAAGGATGTGTGTTTGAATATCTAGCCTACAACCTCCACTTTTCACGGAAGATGTTGGAATGTTCTATGTTTACTTCATGGAGTTAATTAAAATAAGATCTCCATAAAGTATGAGTAATTAGTTGAAATAAATCAATGAAATCTTGGTAGTTAGTGTAATACAATGCTTAAATTTATGATTATGCATTTATATGAAAAGAGCATGCTCTTGTTTTCCATTCTTTAAGTGGTTTTCTTCAATACTATTCACTTGTTTTTTGTCTTCATGATATTTTACAAATAGTAAACTATGAGTAGATCCAAATGCAACAATCTAGGTAGATTCTTGACAACCATAGAAAAACATCAACTTTGAGATTTTAGTAAGTTGCAAATTGTGAGACCACAAGGTTGAAATGTATTTTACTTTGAAGGTTTATATTTTGTATACTTTTTTTTATTTTATATTTGTTGTCATAAGAAAGTTGGACAAGTTATAACTAATGAATAACTATTGTGGGGTTGGGTTTGCATGCTCAATGTTGAAGATTAATAGGCAATGCATGTTTTTATATTAATGAAACTAGTTAGTATGAAGTATGAAGAATTTACCTTTAAAGGGAGAAAAAGGTGAGGATAAAAAAGGGAGCAAGAATTTACCTTCTAAAGGGAACAATGGTTAAATAGTTTTTTATTATTTTTGGGTTCCATTAATGGAGTTAGTGGCCATAGTTAAAACAAAGCACAACCTTCCAACCTCAGAGAAATGGATATAAGAGGCAGTGAATTGTGCCACTATACTATGGTTGTGCGTCTTTAACAATAAACACTAGAAGGCCTAGGATACTAGTATCCCTTTCTGCAACATAGATATAATCACACAATGCACAATCCTACAGGCACTTCAATACCAATATCCCTTTGGGAGACATAGCTATAATCGCACAATGCACAATGCTACAAACACTTCACCTTTTGAAGTGAATTAATGTCATTCTAGAGGTGATAATGAACAAATTTATTGCGTATGGGCACACATCATCTCATTGACCATGCTTGGAAGATTCATCAACAAGGACACAAGGGTTACTATACAAGTCAACAAAAACATAAGGTCAAACAACACAATAAACACTTAATTTTGCACATGAAATAGAGTTTTAGTATATCTTCAAGAGCACTTCAAGGAGAGTTAGAAAGTTGACTCTCTTCACATATGGGCCTTATGATACCATCGAGCAGATCAAGAATAATGTAATCAAGTTGGATTTTCCACAGTGAATTGAGATCCACCATGTGTTCAATCCAAGTGCTTGAATCCCTATGAGCCACCTATGCTAAGCAAAGATGACGAATAATCTGTTATGCTACTTACTAAGGATATGATCACTTATGTTAGCTTGATGTTAAAAAGGACGTTTTTGCAAAGCAAATATTCAATGACCAGAAAAGGAATCATGCAAATTTATCATATTGAGCTCTATGCATACTCACCCCAAGCTAGAATGTGGTATATGATAGAGCAAGTCAAGAAGAAATTCCCACAACTAGTTGCATAGTTGTTAGGGATCAAAAAATTCTAACCAAGGATCTTTTAACTTGGAACGATCAAGTTGACAAAGTCCCAAACCAAAATCTGGATGTGTTGAAGGGAATTTACCAATTGTGTAAATGTGCCCACATAAGGATAAGCATGCTTCAAAATGTGAGTTGTGTATGAGAGGTTTGGAATAAGGGGCGCAATGCAACGTAGTAGTTTAAGAATTCCAATGGTAGGGGCATTGTGCCATAGTCACATTAAATTTTAGTTGCATGAGTGCAATGCAATGTATTAGTTTAAGGATTCCAATGCTAGGGCATTGTGACATAGCACCAAATTTTAGTTTCACAAGCTCCATGCAACCCAATTGTCCATCACTATGTCATACTAACAATTCACTATGCATATTAGTCGTGTTGACTTGAGCAAGAACGACATGCCATGACAAAGCAACCCTTATCCTATTAGTGTAGTATCAACATCTCGACATTTGCCTTGGTATATAGCACTAATGTGGCAACAAGTCATCTTCCATGGGTTTGTCTCTTCATTTTTCCTTAGCATTATTATATATGTCGTTCAAACCATTATACAATGGCTCATTTAGTGTCATTATTTATTCTAATTGCATGTGCGATGTTTTTCACTCTTACTGCAATTTACAAAGGAAATGATGCCCAAAATATACCCCACAGTTTATGATGTACTTTTTATTTATAAATGCTGTGTTGTGTCAATGTAATGATCCTACTTCAAATTTTTGGAGAAATGCACAAATTGGGCAAATTCGGGCTTAACTAGTCATGACTCTAAGGGGTTCCAACTGGCACCAAATGGTCCTGAATTTGAAATGCAATGATATGGTGAGCCTTAGTACCTCCCAAGATACCCTATGAACACTTTGGGTCTCACTTTAAGCATCTGCAACTTTGTTTGGGTCTAATGACAAAAAGAGAAAAACTACGAGGAAATTGTGGTTAAAACCCCCCCTAGGGTATAGGCCAAATTGGATTCCCAACTCATGTACGACCCTCCAAAATTTGTGAACAGAGCATGGGGACTATTATCAGACATCAAGGGTCATCATTAGACATGGTTATTAGTTCTGAAAATTGGTTATAGAGTGCAACATTCGAATAGTAACTTTCAGTGAAATTGCTCAAGGGGAAATGACATTGTTGGCTCCATTTTAACTCCAAAAAATTACATGAAATAATTCAGAGAATGACATGATAAATGGAGACCATTTACAACATATAAATTTATTCCTCAACAACATTAAACATCTGATAAATTCCTTAATACAGTTCATATATATAACTCTCTCGAAATGGAATCCAAACACATGAAAACTAGTTAATAAAGAGCTTGGAAAGGTGAGCATTTTTACACGTGTTTATGAGATTTTGACTTACATAGAATAGGGACATAATATTATAGAGACAAACATTATGTACCCAAGCTTAGGCATCAACTAGACTCAGCCAAGCGCTAGCACCACTTCAACAAGTGTGCCATTACACGAGAGTATGGGGAATGGTGAAGTAGGAATGAGAGAAGGGGAAGATAGATAAGTATCCAACTGTATAATCCTTCAACCTGCACCTAAAACACTTCAATCATCTCCAAATGAGAGGTCTGAATGGCCTCTCCATCAACCAACTTGGAAAGGAATCCAACTCCCTCGAAATTGGTTCACAAGCAGGGAGAGTGAACACTCACCGTGCAATGGACAAGCAAAAGCTCTTCAAAATGCCAAAGGAAAATGATCAAAAGAAATTCTCCTTCCTCGTGACATCTTTTTATTAACTATATGAGGCCTCCTAAGGTCGAATTTCCCTCCATAGGATTCCTCCAACTCGTCTTAGTGGTTATTAACTCCTCTGTCACTTGTCTTCTTCCTCATGCTCCAATTCTTTCCCCAATTTGAATGGCTGTCTCTAACTCCAAAATGCGTCCTCTTGGTGGCTATTTTTAGCCCTGCCATGTTAGATTTGTCATAGATATGCAATCAGGTCTGAAATTGTCATATTTGTCATATAATCTTTCATCATTAGTTGTCATACAATGCATGGAATCTCCTTACAAGTGGCACACATTGTCTTCCTAGTTTCTTCCTCTTCCATGGAAGTTACTTCCCCTTACCAATTCGAATTCCTTGGCTCATGATATGCTAATTGACACCACTTCACCTCCCAAGAAAGTTTCATTCCCTATGGATTCGAATTTGGATGAAGGCCATGCAAAGTGTAGGGGGGAATCTAGCCACCCAAGGACTCCATGAGCCTCCAAGTGTCTCCATGAACCAATGCCACCTTATTTTCTTCACATTAATTATTTATACCCAATTTAATGTGGATATATTAAACTAAGGTTCTTTTGGGTCTCGTATTTCCCTTATTACAAAATTTTATGCCTTCATCTCAACCTAGGGAACTAGTAGGTTGGTGAAACATTGTCTGCTAGTAGTCTTATTTGGATGGGGACATGGTAGTGACAATCCTATCCATTGGAAACTATCAGTTGCAAAAGATAAAAAGACATAGAGAGGTCATACGAAAAAAGTATTCGTTGGAAATAATCATTACAAACATAAAGATAAGTAAAAAGTAGAGACGTTTCTACGGAAATGCAAGGAATATATCTTGTGTAAATAGTACAATGCATAAGAAGAGAACATGTGTGTGTATAGGAGTTTGGAGGAATTATAATCTTACACACAAAGGGGGCATAATGTTTAGAAAATGTAGAGGTATATGGAGAGGAGCACGCTATGAGAAGATTATTTGGAGTCCTAATCTCAACGAGGATTCCTTAATTCCCCAATTATTTTTCAATGAGTAAGTTTGCATATGTAGTGAATTCCAATCTCAATTGATGCCCAAAATACATTCCATGGTTTAAAATTATTTTTATTATTATTTATAGTCTTTGTTATGTCACAATTAAGTGTATACATATGTTGTTTATGTTGGTTAAAATTGTTTGTGTTGGATGTGAATTTATGTAGAAAAACTATTGATAATCTCTCACATATCATCGGGGCAATGTTGAAGTGATTTCATCACTTGGCATAAATTTTCAATTGATTGTATCAATTTGGAGATAGTTTATTTCGTTTTGATACATGTTGGAGGTTTGTAGGAGCAATACCATCAAATCACTAGAAGAGCATTGTACCAACATCAACACCGAGCAAATCATATATGACCAAATGTGAGCAATAATCAACAATGGCTTCCATGGAGAGCAATAAGAGTCAAGTTAAATATGCAAGGGAAGAGAAATATTACATTATAGGGTTGAGGTGGAGTATGACTAGTGCATGCTAGGAAATAGTTGAAGAGTTACAACACCAATACTTGATCCCACTCTCATGATAACTATCCCCCTATCATGCACGAATAACAAAAGGCATAGACACCCCCATAAGGAGTTGTTGCAAGAAGCCAATCAAAGATACACAACATCAACAAATAGTTCTTTTTGTTGTGTATTCACCACCTTGTGCCTTCCACATTGGTACTTAAGTGGAGCCTATGACATGGTTGAACGTGGCATGAAAGGAGTAATAAAGTTCAAATGGCCCATTATTGAGTCTTCTACCTCTCAAGGTACCAAGGCATAAATATTGCGTAACCTGAGCAGTCGGTAGAAGGTACCATCCTTTCTCAAAATCCCGACTTTGTTGAATATGTAGTCGGATCTGGACAAGTTCCTCTTATTGTGCCCTTAAGTGCCCTCTTCACCTCTTCTTTTATCGCGCAATCCCTAGGTATTCTTATCTCAAGGTTCTGCATGTATTCCATCTCCTTCGCTTCAAGAAGCTGTTAGCATATACGAAACATGGGAGTAATAGCAGCCTAATAGTTTACATAGGCACCGCCTTCTTCATAATAGAGAGCAATGTTTCTAGGAGCAGAGTCCCCTGGGGAAGAGAGGTGAAAGATATTGTTTTCTTTCCCAATAGATTGTTTGTTGTTACACTCATCATGTTGTAAGGTTGGTACACCTCACACTTTAAGACTATATGGCATCTCTACAAGAGAGGTGAAAGATATTGTTTTCTTTCCCAATAGATTGTTTGTTGTTACACTCATCATGCTGTAAGGTTGGTACACCTCACACTTTAAGACTATATGGCATCTCTACAAGATGGCTTTTACTACTTTGGCTTTTTGGTGTAGAATAGAGGAGCATCTGCTTAGTTAACCCTATGAAGGAAGGGCAAGACCCTCGTTATATATTATAATAATATTAACTTTTTGTGGCATTATGTAAGTAGTAGTGACTCGTGAGTAAGTAGTAGCTGACTTAGGCCTGGGCGCAGAAGCAGCTTCTAGACCCGTACTTTTCCACTTCTTTATGCCGACTCGTTCTCCCCTTGTCCCAATTACTGATTAAAGGAAAGGCCTATGGATGACCTAGAGATAGGTCGGGTCACCCTAAAATAAGTCTTTCGCTGAAGAGCAGGATAGGCGTTCACCAAATCGCCCCCGACTCGTCGGAATCCGGTAGATCAATTTTGGTGTAAATCATACTTTCGAGGAATTAAATCGTAATTTTAATCATTTGGGTAGTTTTAAAATGCCCGATTTAGTATAGAAAGAGCTAATAAAATTAGTAGAATTCCAAAATTGTGAAATAAACAATCTCACAGCAAACATTTGACTGATTTTAATAAAAAATCGGCCGGAAAAACGGGGCGATTTGGTGAACGCTTATCCCACGCGTTCGCGGAATGGAGTGTTAAGGACTGAGTGCGCTAGTTGAATCGAATCGAGCCGCCATTAAGGGTATTCAGTCTAGAGTGGTTGAATCAGGAGGAGAGAATCGAGCCGCCATTAAGGGTCTTCAGTCTAGAGTGGTTGAACCAGGAGGAGAGAAGTACGTTTGTTTGTTCTGATTCCACATCACCGCTTAGCCTTGTTCTGTCTCGACTCTGTAATAAACTTGTGTTTTCTTTCACCGCTTAGCCATTCCTTGAAATCATCTTGATTTGGCATTTATGTTGGTTTATCAGGGATTATTGCAGGTGGGCGATCAGGCTTTGGAGGTACAAGACCGCTGAAAAGATGATGCGAACGGTGGGACGGAGATTGCCCGCCATTTCTGGGCTGACGAGGAATGCATCCCCATCATCATCCCTGGCGTTGGTGAGCTCTGATGCAGTCAAGGACGATATAATCAACCCCTCTGCCAATCTACCTCAGGGTTTACAGCTGTTGAATCAATCGTGGAAATCTCACTTTCTCTTCCGCGGTTAGTAAATCACACCCCCTAAAAGAATAACAATTTTTCAAGTCTGTTTGTGGCGGATTAGATTGATTTCAGGCTGCTTCCCATGGGAGGTCACCTTGATTTAAGGTAAGCGAAATAAATAACTCCGCGCAGGTCATGTTGATTTAGGGTAAAGTTAGGTAGATACCAGTGTGCTAGGATATTTGTTTCAGGTCGGATTTATGATAAATTACTGGCTGTTGTTGCCAATTTTGAATAAATATATCAAGCCACGGAAACCCACCTTTGATGTAGATAATGTTACCAGGCTATTTCCATGATCTACTCACATGGTGTATGCACTGATAAAATCTATTAACCCTAGTATGTCTTTAGCATCCACGAGCCGGCAGTGCAATATTTGAGCATCTTCACGATACAGGCAACATATCGGTCTTTTCAATTGAAAGGAAGTTCTTGGGCCGTTTTGGATACGGCCACCCTAACGAGCTTGTCATGGAAACTCCATGCCCATTTTGCTAAAACTTCAACAAAGTTTCCGATGGTAATCCAGGCAAGCATGGGGCAGGTGGTATAATTTTCGGAGATCGGATCCTGCCGTTTTACGCTGTAGGGACAGGGATACCAACACACAATGAGGCCACGATATGTTCCCATCTATGTTGCACGGGGACCCGTCCCCCCTAAAATTTCACCCGTTTCCTACGTTCCGGCGTTCCGGGGACTTTGGAACTCCTCGAAAACGTTCCCAAATGGTCGGGGACTCCATTGAGGACTCGGGGACTTTTTCGCCGTACCCTAAACGTACCCCAAAAAATAGGGGACTTTTTGGGGACGTCCCCGAAAGCCCTCAACCAATCGGGGACTCCCACGCGTCTCCTTTCCTATACATTAAAAAAAAGTTTAAATTTTTTTAAAATTTTAATTAAAATTTTAAAAACTTAAAACCCTACCCTTCATTTATGCTTAGATAGACTCTTTCTTTTGCTTATGAATTTCAAGTTTTAAACTTTAAAGACTAAAATATTTATGTGATTACATTTGTAGACTTAAGTCTTTTATGTTTCATTGAAATCGAAATTGAAATTTTTATGTTTTTGAATTTTTCACTTTTTTTATAAAGTTGACATGGCAGATATTTTAATTTCATGTTGCAATCATGTTCTGATTTTTCATTTCTATGACTCATTTATCTCAATCAAAGGCTGTAAACATGTATGTTTTGATGTTTCAATGTTTCATTGTTTTATGATAAAAATTCATGGAAGCTATTTTAATATTCTGCTGCAAAGATTTTTTATTTTATGATTTATCTCAATGTAAATAATTTTTAGTTTCAATTATATATATATATATTATTTTTAAATTTTATATTACATAATTGCCGTCCCCAACCTCCTGTCCCCTAAAAAATTGGGGGTGCGCTCTAGCCGTCCCGGAAACTCGTCCCCGCGTCCCCTGCGTCCCCCCGTCCTTGAGACCAGTGCAACATAGGTCCCCATTTAAAGTGTCGAATATATACACTTTTGTTTCCAGGTAAATATCATGGTGCAAATCTTGTGGGCACTTCCCTCATTTTGAGATGGTACTCTCGATATGTACCGAGGGTGAACCAGTACAAGGCCAAGTAAACATCAGGGCTTGAAACCAATGCAATAATATACACATTATGAGCTCATTATTATGTCACTTATGGGAAACTAATTGCTTTTTTCCTTGAGATATGTCTGCTTATAAGACCAAAGATGTAAAACAATTTGATCCACTTCTTCAAAGTAACACTATGAGCATTTTGGTAAAAAACCTTCAGCAATTTGATCCACTTCTTCAACGTAAACAACCTTGTAGGGTGACATTTTCGTAGCACCATGATACGTGGCATTGTACTACCTTTCTGCAAGGGGGGTGTGGGAAGGTAAGGGGTGGGGGGGCTACTAAACCCAACGGCCATATCAGTCAATGTAAAACCCAATGACTAACAATATTTTTATGGTCAAAACCTCACAACCTCTATTACTTGTTATTAACTCCAATATCTCAAGTTTTGTAGTATCCAAAAGTATTATGACATGTATCATCATCGTGGACATTGACGTTGTCATCATCATCATCATCAATGCCATATGGTACATCAACATCATCTTGATCATCATCCTCATTATCATCATCATCAACAGCATTAAGTACATCATCAACAAAATCATCGTCATGATTTATCATTATGGTCACGCATATGCCATTAGTGTTCTTAATCATTCATTGACATTAGGATTCATGTCATGTAATTGTTAAGGTCATTTATATGTTGTTACAATTATTTCGATGATAAAAGGGTTGTTTAGATGTCGTTTCAGACATTTAGGTTCCATTAGAATCAATTAGGATCCAAAAGTGATACCACATGCATAATCATCGTTGATATCCACATCCACGTCGTCGTCATCATCATACAATAAATCAACATCATTGTCATTGTCGTAGTCATCATCAATGTCATCATTAATATAATTGCGATAATAACGAGTAAGGAGCCATACTGCCCCACAAGAATGGATGATATAGTCTTATACTTATCAAATCATATCCATACGTTCCATCATAATTATCGTAATGCATCATCGTCATGTTGTTAGGGCCAACCATATGCCATTAGGGTCTATCAAATGTTGTTGGGGACACTCAAATGCCATTAGAGAAATTTAGGTGACATTAAGGTAATTTACCCCTCATTAGGATTAATCAAGATCCAAAAGTGCCATGATTACGATCATTTAGGTGCCACCATGATAAATCAAGATCCAAAAGTACTATCACATGAATCGTGATCATTGACGTAGACATTGATATATCTGACGTTATGTCAGACATTTTCTGAACACAATTCCTAGCTCTAAACCTAGTGCAATTCCTAGCGCGGTTCCTTTTGAAATTTTTGGCATTATTCCAGGTGCTATACCTGGATCTATAATTGGCGTTATGTTGGATGTTTTCTAGGTGCAATTCCTATCTCTATACTTGGCGCTATGTTGAATGCTTTTCCTACTGAAATTCATGGCACAATTCATGTCGCTAACCCTGGATTAATATATGGTGTTATTCTCTTCAGGACGTTTTTTTGGAGGCTATTCTTGGCGTTATATGGGATGCTTTTGCGAACGCTAATTGGGATGCTAATTGGGATGTTAATTGGGATGTTAATTATCGTCCAAAATAGAGCCAACTTTTAAAAATGGATGCTAATTGGGATGTTAATTAGCATCTAAAATAGCGCCAACTTTTAAAAATGGACGCTAATTAGGATGCTAATTGGGGTGCTAATTGGAACACTAATTGGGATTCTAATGGGGATGCTAATTGGGACGTTAATTGGAATGCTAATTAGCATCCAAAATAACGCCAACTTTTAAAAATGGACGCTAATTGGGATGTTGATTGGGATGCTAATATGGACGCTGATTGGGATGCTAATTATCGTCCAAAATAGCGCCAACTTTTAAAAAGGGACGCAGATAATGCCATTAAAAGCGCCATCCCATGGAAAAGCGTCCACTTTGTCCAAAAAAAATGAAAATTACACTAAATGTGATAGTGGGCACTAAAAAGGAAGCTAAAAGAGACGCCAATCACATGGTTTTGTTGTAGTGTCATCATAAAAAGCTTTAGAAAGAGCTTTCCAAATATCTCGAGTGGTGGGTAAGCGAATATATCGCTTTAGGATTTCTGGGGACATAGACATCAACAACCATCTCTTGACCTTTTGTTTGTCTGCATACCACTTCTCATATCCATCATCCTTCTCGGTAGGTGGCTATGAATTACCACGAATGAAAGAGAGTTTCTCCTTCTCAACAATATGCATCTCCACTATTTGAGACCACAAATCATAGTTTGTTTCATCGAGTACAATCCTTGCCTTAAACGACGAACCTTCAGATTGAATAATAATGGGAGCATATTTGTTCCCAAATGTTTCAGAATTTGAGTCGGACATGGTTCAATGAAGAGTACTAATGATTTAAGCTTCGAAGCTCTGATACCAAGTTCAAAATCAGATTTCGAGAGGAATATATTTCAGTATGTTATTACAATGAATTGTATAGGTACATATACATCGATGGATCAACTCCCAGATCCTAAAATCAAGTTGCAGATCCTACAATCAAGCTACAAGCTACATATCCTAAAAAATCAAGCTACACGATCTATCGGATATGAAAGAGTCATCTACAAGATATGAAAGAATCACATGAGAGAATCAGTCCATATTGCAACACAGACCACCACTAAGTAAGGGTTGGCACCATAAATCCTAGATCCATGAGATGAATCGACAGCCTAATTCTTTAGTCTCCCATTAGTAAACCAAGAAAGCATTTTTTACTGTTAATTTTTTTAAAGGGGATAAATGAGGGTGAAAATTAATAAGCTTACTGCAGAATAATGATTGTTGGTGTAGGTTCATTGCTTGTTGTTAGATTTCAATATTAATGAACCTATCCTTAAATTTTAAGGTGTTATAATCTAACAACAAGCAATAAGCTTGTTGCAACAATCATTGCTCTGCAACAGGCTAGTTATCATAACATTTTACTGTTAAAACCTTCGATAAGATAATGAATGTGGTCGATGTACTAACTGCTAAGTCTATGAGATGGGTTGGCGTACTAACTACCAAGTCTCTTAGATGGGTTGACGTACTAATTGCTAAGTATCCAATTAAGTGTCAACGCTTTAATTGTCAACCCATCGATGTGTCACCATATCTGCTTATCACTATTTCATTCATCATTATGTGAGGACTACCTTATGAAACATTAAGCAAACACTCCCATTCGCCTTTTCTGGCGTTGTTGTGGTGTTTTTAATATGCAGAAGGCATAGTAGGGGTAGGGTTCTTCATTGGCACATTATGAAAAAGTTCTAAGGGTAGGTGACCTTGGGATAGAGGATCATCTCGATAGGTTTCGGAACTTTTCGATCCATGCTGAATTACAAGTTACGAATATATTTGGTTTGCGGGCTATCATTGGATATATCCTTGGAAAGTTGTTTTTCCTCTGAGTCAATTTTTTTTTTTAAATATGCAAAAGGCCTAGCTCTTGACACAACCACCATGTCTGTGAAGGCAATTTCCTACTAGAAACGGTCCAACATGAGCAGACAATCATAACCTAGAGCAGGGCCATAAAAAAACAAGGCTTTAGCAGCCTACAAATGAAGTTAAGTTACACGATTGAGCTTGTTGATATGGTACACTTAAATGAACTGCATCATTCTATGTAAGTGCCATCAGGCCATTTTACTGTAGAAGTGTTTCCATATTCAACAACCTTTAAAAAATCTCATTGTTAGCAGGATTGATGGCAAGCCATCTCAAATGCAGGTCTTTGAATGCGAATGCTATTTCTACAAACTTTCTAGATTCTCCTGATCTATCCTTTGGTGATGTCTTCATTGCTGATAGAAGAATTATTCAGTGCAGAAGGAGATAAATGCCTCGTGAAGTTGACAAAAAGTTTTGGAATGAACAGATAAATAAGTAATGCCACCTCCACCTTTCTCAAACTCTGAAACGTGTTTTGCAAGAACATGAGGAAAGTGAAACACAGATGAATGGGACCATTGGAACGAGTTATTTCGTCAGTAGTCTTCTGTTGAATTGTTTACAAATTCAGATATTTTAACGGATTATTAGAATTAAAAATTGAATTGTTTACAAATTCAGATATTTTAACAGATTATTAGAATTAAAAAATTTGATCCTTTTGTTCACCTGTCATCATTGACATCTCAAGCTTCATTGCCGACACGAATTTATCTTCTTCTGAATTTTGGTTCTGTTGTAAATTTTTTTTTGGTTTCTGTGCCTTGAGATTCGATCTCCTTTTGAAAAACATTCAAGAAATCTTTCCTCACCATGGATCCAAAGAATTGCAATTACTGCTTGGAATAGGAGCTTGACCCACATTGCTTGATTGAAAGTAGGTCCACCTTTCGACTCGAATTGTTTAAAATTTTTGCCAATCTCATTTGGCAGGTCGCGCTCAATACTCTTCAAGTTCTCTGTTGTCAAAATCGTTTCAATGAGAGCCATTCCACTTGAAGGCATTTGTTTGTCAATGCCTCCTTTCGTAACCAACAATGCTACAAAATCGATGTTTCTACCTAAACACTGCGAGTTCTTGGGAACTAGAGACTTAACCCAATTCTGTAGAGCAACGAAACTGCTTTTTACAGCTTCAAGGGATCCTTATAGGTGTGCTTGACATTTCATTCTCAAGATTACTGTTCATCTGAAAATGAAAATGGCGTTTGAAGGGTTTCTTTCTTGAATTGTTGTAGGGCCACTTTTATATATATAGGAGTAAACTTTCTACCCGACCATTTGCACCGATTCGACGACCTGGCTCGCGTGAGCTTTCACATCACGCATTGCCGGTCGTCCGATCGGTGCAAATGGTTGGGTAGAAAGTTTACTTCATATATATATTGTAGGCACTGTAATGGAGGGAAACTTTTTAGGATGGGGAAAGAAGCCAATCATGGCATGAAATCTGAATGTTAGTCTCTCTCCTAGAGATAGTTTATGATCATCCATTTTTCTTCTGTAAGACAGTTTATGATTGATATTTTCTATTTGAAATATATATATAGGCACTCTAATAGAGGGGAAACTTTTTAGGATGGGAAAGAAGCCAATCAAGGCATGAAATCTGAATGTAAGTCTCTCCTAGAGAGAGTTTATGATCATCCATTTCTCTTTTAGAGACAGTTTATGATCATTCATTTGAATGATTGATATTTTCTATTTGAAATTTATATAAATAAAGGGTTTCTTAATTAAATTATTATAGAAAGCCTTAATATATATATAAAAGAAGAAAAGGTTGTGGCTATGCCAACAAAAAAGAGTTTACATAGTTCACAACAATATACTAACAATTTTAAAATAGTTCTAGTTCCATTTTCTAATATATTTTTGAAAAAAAAAAATTTTAACTATGTTTTTTAACAAAATTTATTAGAAAATAAGATCTAAATAAAATTGATTAGAAAATAGGGTATATTTATATTTTATATGATTTATTATTTTTTGGGTTAAAATATGTCCACTTGGGCTTTCTCTATTAAGAAATCTTCATTTTTATTTCTTGTGGCTTTAATGTCTACTTAAAACAATGTTCTCCTCCTCAACAAGCTCCTTAACAGAACATAGTGAGAATAGGGGTTGGCTCACAAGAGATTTATATCTTCTTGCAAAATTTCATATGTCCATTCTTTGCCTCTGTTCCCCTAGCTAAGCTTCCAATTCCTCTTGCTTTTTCTTCTGGGCCTCCATATGAGTGTTAATATGCGCCATACATTTGTGTATGCCCTTTAGTTTCCCAACCAAGTGCCTCATTGCTCCTTTTACCTCTAAAATTCCATTTGCGTAATTGCTTTTAGAGGGACAAGGGTTGTCCATTATGTGCCAGTAAATCAAAGGACATGACCTTCAATTGCTTTGAAATCTTGAATTGCTTCCGCTGCATATATAGATGGATAAAAATTGATAACAGAATGAAACTCCAACCATGGCAATACCATAAATCATAACAAAACCACCATCATGGACCAAAAAGAATGAAATTTGATAGGAGAATGACACTCCAATTGTGACAAGGTCTTAAACCATAACAAAATCATTATTATAAAACTTAAAGTAGCATTACCTTTCAATATTGTTGGCCAAAAGACTCTGTAATGAAATGAAATGTCTGACATTTAAATACTTAAGTGTGATGAGTCCCAAACTATGCCCCAAATGTGAATCTAACATATCGTTTCACAGAGGGATAATCCCACCTGCACCTATACCATAACATCTCATTATGACCAAATTAAAGGTTTTGATAGTTGAGAGAGGATTCAGGTTTGAGAGCTCCACTACGGCATGAGCTTTATTAAGTGGCCCCCCAATAGTCACTCTCCACATACACATGGTTGCTTCTAACATAATCATAGCATGGAAGTCCTAATATCTAAGGTATAAATTATGCCTTGCGGGGTTTCCATTTTATATGACCCAACCCTTATAACAAAAGCACAAGTTGGTTGGCTACAAGGTTAGCCTATGCATTATTTGATCTCCTTATGTAGAAGAAGTTCTCAGAATCAAGGAATGAAAAAGTGGCATGATTCTCTTGACCATCCTCGATAAAGCAACTTCACCTATATCCTTTCCCATTTTAATATGACTTGTGATTAAAGAGGATTCTCCAAAGACCACGACACTCTTAATATTGTTATCCTCAAGTAGGAACAAGCCAAGATATGCAGTTTGAACTTTCACCTAGTTATTAGTTGTTGATCCTAACCTCTAGGTTTAAGTCAATTATGAGTTTCCTTTGAGACCATAAAGCAACCCCTAAACCTGCCACCCCTTTATTTAAATTTGTTTTTGAAAGTAATGATGTATTTTAATTTTTTTTAGGATTCAATAAAAAGAATGTATAAAGAAAATTAGGAATTTAAATAGATTATAAAGCATTTTTTGCAGTGTTGGGAAAAGTCCATTTAATAATTTAGTGACAGAGCATATATGAGTTAGTATTTGACTTAACCATTTAATTTTTAAGATATTTATAACATTTTCCATGAAATATACATCCCAAGGAAATTAGTCTAGCACTTTCCTTAATTCTAAAAATGGGAAGTCTGTTTCAATGTCATTTTTAAACTGCCTTTTTTTCGAGATATTTGCATCTAGACTATTTGTTTCTGCTTTAAAATCCATATTACTTTTGCATTACAATATGGCCTCTCCATGTGATATCTTGCTTACCAGTATCAACTACTTTTCATGGAAATCTTGTATTGAGGATGTTCTATGAAGTAGGGGACTTTATCGGATTACCATGAGAACAAAAACTAAACTCACTGATGATGATAAGAAAATAAAACGACCCACTAAATTTGATGAAGCTCATGGATTAATCATGTTGTCAATTTCTAATGATTAGTTGAGCACTTTCCTTAATTACGAAGAGTGGATAAAGAAAATTAGGAAGTTAAATAAGTTATAAAGTATTTTTTATAAGAGTTTTTGGAAAAGTCCATTTACTAATTTAGTTATGGAGCATATAATATTTTGTTTTTGTAAGTAAAAGTCCATCACATTATATTAATAAACAGAGAGAGTACATCCAAAACCTTATTGCAATGCCATAAGTCACCCCTTGGCAGTTTCCCAAACACCCTTCCTCATCACTCAAGCTCAGAGTTCTCTTACCCAATACCCACACAAACCACTACAAACCGAACTCAATCCCCGAACCACAAAAATTCAAAACAGAGCCATATTCTGACCTTCTTATACCCGCATACCCAAAACTATCAACGTTACAGAGAATAACAAAGCTTAACCGAAAGCATAATAACCAGAGAAAGAAGATAACTCGGACGAGCACAGGGCCACCCACGTGCTGACTCACAATAGAATATAGGAAAGATCCTGCCCACCACCATGGCTGGTATTGGCCATGTGAGACTTCGGCTCGCCTAGGGAAGGAGAAGGCATGAACTCAAATCCTAGACGCGAGATGAGGAATTCCACTTTGGAGTTCAGATGTTGGGTGTCTGCCGAAATGGAGACCCGCCATTGGTCCTGGAAATTACCTCCCGATTCTGCATTATGCCTGTCCCATGCAGCTCGTCCAACCAAATTATTCATTATCCAGTATAAAGCCACCGTCTTCTCATAAAGGCTCACTCTCGCAAGGGTGTGGCCTAGGTCGAGGATCCATTCCCCGCACAGCTTTTGTCGATCCAATTCTTGCCAAAGGTGCTTCTCTGTTTCAGCTATGCGTTGCTAAATATCCATAGGAAGTTCCAATCCAAAAATGTGTGACTCCTAGAGAGTCTGATCTGGGCCATGAAAACCCGTTCTGGACCCTCCTCCTGGTCAAGGATCCTTTTACCATGACCCTTACTTCCCTCCATGACGATCACACCAACACAATTCAAAAGAATTTGGACTTTCACAAGAGAGGCAGAGAGATGCCAAAACAACAAACTCATATCTATCACTCTATCACCCCGGTCCATGCTAAATAACAACTTCCTTCCCCGAGTCATCATTTTCACATGCCTAACCATTATGCATCCTATCCCATCCACTGTCCTGAAACGAATAATTCCATTCAAGCATTTAACAATTCCACTTCCAGCCTTCATGTCGATTCATACCTCAAGCCGTCGACTGAGCAAAATATTGGAAACATGGCAGATGGCAATAAAGAGGCACGAGGCCATCACCTAAGGTTACATATCTTCCCCACGTTGAGCCATGTGCTCGCGTAATATTTCACTTGCATGGTGTCTCGTCCCAAGTGCCACCTGGTGATTTCCCATGTCCTGGGATAAGAGGACCCTACACTTGTCCGTCTCCGTCATATTAGGAATCATGGCCCAATCCACCGCTTAAACTGTTCTACGTGTGTAGGTACCTAAGTTCGCTAGCCTGTCCGCCACTTTGTTTCCTTGGCGTCTGACATGGGAAAACCTGGCCGCCAACCCGTCAGTTAGGAGGTTTCAGAGGAGTTATAGTCTTGCTTCTAGATGCCACGAACCCACCACCTTGGCGCTCTGGGTCCCACTCTATAATTTTATGGCCGGGTTGATAAGTAATTGAGAGTTGCCCTTCATCAACACCAGCATGTAGTTGTTCGTTGTAACCTAATCCAGACCCTGCAGTAAACTGTCGATTTCCACCATGTTGTTGGTCTCCATACTGAAAAAACCATATCCAAAGCCTCTCATGTCTCCTCGACGGTCTCGGGTGATGAATCTGTATCCTGTCGGCCCAGGGTTTTCTTTAGAAGCTCCACCGAAATTAAGTTTAAACATGCCCTCCAGAGGAGGGAATCACTTATCCAGGCTCCGCGGGATCCTTTGATGTTTTTCTCGGTCAACTTCTGGAGTCTGGGGACCCGAGAAAACCCAGGCATGCAAGATTGGCGTCTCTCTTCCTGTTGAATCCCAATATGAACTCTCCCATTCTGCTAAGAGAATCGTTTCTTTCATTTTTTGAGTGATGCACTCCCAGACTCTGCTAAGTGGATTTGCCTTCCACCGGAAGGTTCTTGAGTTTCGCTCTCTCCAGATTTCCCAAATGACAAAAAGAGGGAAAATTTCCCATGGGCAGTTAAGGATTCGGCTCTAGAAAGGGTTTTTGGATCACTCCGACAGTGTGCCAACCGGGTTGTGCCTTCTCCGGTCCGAACGACGAAATATCTCTGCCCTAGAGTCCCAAAGAGCCAAGGAAAAAATGCAGGAGTCCAGAAGGTGTGCTGAAGTCTCCTCCGCCTATTTGTAAAGGCAGCAACGTTATTGTAGACACTGAGAGGGGGGGTGAATCAGTGTAAAGCAATTTTTACAACTTTTCTTGACCTGTCACACTTAACTACAGTTCATCATTCCATTACTCTACCATAATCATTTCATAAACATCATTTCACTTCATCATTCACATAGCATAAGCATTTCATTCATAAATAACCATAACACAAAAGAACACAACACCGTATAGTTTGTAATCTTTTTATATTAGTTTTGGTTCGGCTACAACCGTTAGGCAAAATCAGCACCTACTGATACATAGAGTACCTACTCTGCATCCAGGACCCTGCCTGGTTTTCTTAGACTCTGCTAAGAAGGGTTTGAGGTATCCTAACCTCAAAAGCAAGTCAAGCTTGCATTTACATTAAGGCTTACTGTCACTGTGTCACATCAACCTCATCTGTCTCTTCAATCTGTTCTGCTGCTGGATGTCATAGGTCTGCTCGTCACCTCAATCCACTTTCCAACTCAATCAACTGCTGCAAATCATCTCTGCTCATCATATAAACTCTGCTGTAACACTAACAACACTGCTGGCCATTCATACTTCACTCATCACCATCATGTCATGAACGCACTGCTGTAGGTGTATTGTTTATGCCCCACAAAATAATGTCATCATCATCATGGTCTTCTTTACTTTGTCACTGATCATAACTTGACAGAGCTGAGCCTGTCAAGTCTTCAAAGAATTTCAACTTAAACAACGCTGCTGCACTAGTCTTCTCTGTTCATCTTCTGCTGGTCAATACTATTCAATACTGCTGGTCAACATTAACGCTGCTTATCATCTCTGTTCATCAATCTCAGCTCATCCATTTGCTCACTCAACTTGTCCACTCCGATATCATCTCAGTTCTCTGCCATATCACATTGTCTACTTCAAGATATCAATGTCATCAAAACATGTGGCTGTTAACACCTTGTCACTGCCTTGTCATCATAGATTTGATCTCTACCAGATATTCTGCTCATATCTTTATGGTCAGCTTATGTCTTCTAAGTCTGCTCTTATCAAGCAACACTTCTTGGCGCGGTGAGCTTATGGTCAGCTTATGTCTTCTAAGTCTGCTCTTATCAAGCAACACTTCTTCAAATGTCACATCTCATCTGCTATCACTACCAAAGCAACTGTTATTCCTGTCATAATCATTTTGCTTTCACTATCACATCAACCACTGCCATATCGTTATCAAGCTATCATTGTCATATCACTTCACACTGCACAGTCACTGCCATGTACAGGAATATTTCAAGGAATGTCACTGCTGTCACTATCTTGTCAGCTGTCAAATCAACTGTTAAGTCAAGGTATAGTCAAGTTTCTATTGTGTCAAATCATTGTCCTCTTTTGATCAACAAATCTGTTGCCACTTTACTGTTTAGAAGGTTTTGTCCTCAAATCTGTTGCCATATAAGCAAGTCATATTCTTGCTTCTTTTTCTTGAACGAGATAATCAATCTTCTCATACAAGTGCCAAGGTCAACTTCACACAAGGGACTTGGGCAGCCTTTACATAGTTATCTAGGCTATATATGATAATATCTAAGATAATATCAAATTGCATGAAGTGTTCCTAGTCCGTTTGTCCATCACATAAGATCTGTGTCTACTAGGAGCCAAGATAAACAATACTGAATGTACTTACACATGTCAAAGTGTGGCTTTCAATCTTTGACACTATTAGTTCAGTCCTTGGAATGTGTGCCAGAATCGATCCCTTAATGCTGCAATAATTACACTCTTCACTAAGCTGAATCTTCACTTCTGTTGAATTTTGCTACTTTTGTTTCACCTTTACTGAGTTGTACATCTACTTCTGAGATGATCTTCAATTGCCTTTTGAATATCTGCTTTTGGAAGGCTGAGACAAAGCTTTGTAAGAGGTTTCAACTATTTTTGTATGGCTGTAAGAATGTTAGAACAAACCTATCATTCTCAGTCTACCCAAGAACCAGGGATAATGTTTTAACTGACTCCTGAATTCTTCATCTCAAATGATCAAGCTTGAACTGGCAATGTATTGAATATATAACTTCTGCTTCAATCAAATGTTTACCTTGACCTGTGCATTAGAGCTTTCATGTACAGTGATCTTACCTCAGCAGTCCATGTCAAACTTTGTGTATCAAGCTGCCACCTAAGTGAGCATCATCCACTGCTAAAAGAAAATGGACTGTCCTGAAGAATACTTCTGTTGAGAACTCGGACTTTTTGACCAAAAGATTTCTATGGAAAACTCCAATCAAGTTCCGACTGTTTGTGAACCTCGGGCTGATTGTCTGCTAGCTTGTCTTTTAACCTATGCACTTGTGTTCAAGCAAACTTGGACTATGGTTTATCCTCAGCTACTGCAAAAATAGGACCGTTTAGACCGCTGAAGAAAGGTGACTGTATACTGCTGCAAATCTCCACTGAGAATTAGGGCACAATCCTACTGCACAGTTAATGCACCTCCTAGGGCAGCGAGCTTCCCACATCAGTCACCGAGCTTTCTTTCTTCTCATAGTTGGATGCATTTATCCCCAAACCAAAATCTTATCATTAAACTTTGATCATGCTGAGGAAGACCTCAACACTAGAACGCTGTAACATACTTCAACCTTATCAAATTTTTAGACTGTGTGTCCCAGTCAACCAGGCTGTGTAACGTGGTGAAACCTCAATTTTTGCTGCTGCAAAAACTCAGACTGTGTATTCAGCTTAGACTCTAGCATTGCACATTCTTCAAAGGGCTGTCATCATTGTTATGCTGAGCAAAACCTCCCACACAAATCAAAACCAGTATATGGTGGGAAGAAGTTCAAATCATGCCCAAACTGGACTGAGAATGCTTGCAAACTTTGTCAACTTTGGAGCACATCAATCTTGTACCAGGGTCAAGCTTGGACTGAGTTTAGGGCTTACAAAATTCAGGACTGTTTGATTGTGTTTTGACCCCAAAGAAATATCTCCGTGAAGAATCAGGTAAGGCTGCCTCAGTCACTCCAAACTTGGAAATTCAGACTGTGTAAAGACTTTAAGAATTCAGGTTCATACTCATAAAAGCAGCAGCAACCATCACTGCAAATTCGGACTGTATGTTCACTGTAGATGGCTCGGGACTGTCATAAAACCCCAAGAATAAAATTCGGATGCTGCCTCAGTCATCCATCTCTACCTCAGTCAGCGAGCTGTCCAAAGTGTCCCAAAAATTTCCTGCGGCTGCCTCAGACATAAAATCGCAGAGCTCTACTAAATTCACACCCTAAAAATGAAGAATTGAGAGGTTATTTATATTAAATTTCCTCAATAATTTTAGGGCCGACTTGCTATTTTTTCTATTATTTTATTTCTGGGCCGACATAAAAATGATCTGGGCCGACTTCACACATTTTTATTTTAATATTGAGCCGACGGCCGACTTCACACATTTTTTTATTTTAATATTGAGCCGACATAGCCTTATGCTGAGCCGACATGACCTCATTTGAAGCCGACATCTGCAAGGATACAATTTCATCAAGATCTACATCAAGTGCAAGCAGTGGGGCTCCAGAAACATCCAATGACGCATCTAAGTGCGTGGGGGCTTCATGACCAACTTGTGGGTCTTCATCAACCTCAGCTGGGCTTCTTCAACACCTTCAGCAAGGTGGTAGCATCAATGACATCAAGACCATGTTGGCATCAATGACAATTTCATCAACAGTTATGGTTCGACCATCCTTGTTTTCTTTAAATTTTCTCTTGTTAAGATTTTTTTTCTTTAGCACCAGCCAACAAAAAAATGATATCTTGGGCCATACCTTCTTATCCCACAAATTGCTCGAAATTGGGTCCTCCTGATCAGAGTCATTCCTTTATCAAGATGTCATAGGCTTCTTTCAGGGAAAAATATCCTTTCTGAGAATAACCCCATCGTAGTTTGTCATTACCCTCGTTCCACCTGATACTTATGTTGGTTAGGGCTTCGTCTAGGTGGTCAACTTACTCCTTTGGGCCTAGCTGTTCTAGCCAAATTCTGGGAGCCCAAGATTGGTGGGAATCGTTGGCTCCTTGGTTTCCCCATAGGTCCTTGACCTTAGAGATTCCTCTGGTTCTGTACTCCTCTTGGATGATCTGTAGCCCCCCCCCCATCCCTAAAGGTGGAAGCTGCTGCCACAAATCCTCCTAAACCCTAGCTGTGTAGTCGTTCCTTACCTCCTAAAAACTGTGATCCTGAACCAGACTTCATCCTTTCCATGTTGTGCGCCAAATATGCGACCCTGGTTTATATTCGTAAAACTAGATAAGGTCTTGATAGTCCCATCCTTCCACATTTTTAGAGTGCCATAATTTGGCTCAGGGTTCCTAGGTGTGGGCAACCTACCACCACCACAGTTTTGGCCCACCCACCAAGCTTGCCTTCTCCGGATCTCGAAGACTCGACCTGTCGTATGATTTGGGAGAATAGATTGTGTCCCATTTAACCAAGGCCCACTTCTGTGGTTCCTGGGGGGGCACTCCATAGAAATTTTCTTTGCATGTTTTGAAGGTCCTTAAGGATGGCTTTAGGGGTCATCATGGTAGAAAACAAGTATGTCGGCATTGCCTGTAAAATAGATTTTACCAAAACCAGTTGACCAGGAAGGTTTAAAGGTCTTAGTGTCCAATTCACTAGGCGCTTTTTCATACTGTCAAGAAGATCTGTCCAGGACCCCTTTTTGGCAATAGAGTTGATAACAAGGGTATCTAGATATTTGGATGAAAGTGATCTTTCCTTAAACCCAAGGATTCGATAGATATTACGTCAAGCAACCCTAGGCATATTGAAGAAAAAAACTTGTGCTTTTTGTTCATTCACCTCTAAACCATAAGCTCTGCTAAAGAGTTCCAGGCGCTGTTTAAAACTCCTGCCTCCTGAACGGAAGGGTACCCCATTAGCATAGTGTCGTCAACAAATTGCTGGTGGGTTTGTTTCTCCCATCATGTGGTCGCATTTAATCCTCTTATGGTGTTGCTCTCTATTAAGGATGCGATTGATCTCCCCATCACTTTGTCGATGAGAATAAAAAGAAACAACGACAAGGGGGTTCCCTTGTCTAAGGCCTATGGAAGGCTTTATGACTCCTGAAGGCACCCCATTCATGAGGATAGAGAAAAAAGTTGAAGAAACCCAATTCGTAACCCAATTAATCCAATTCCCACTGAAGCCAAAAGCTGCAAGCATTTTCCTAATAAATTGCCAATTAAGTTTATCATAAGCTTTGGAAATGTCCAATTTGACCATCATACCTAGAAGTTTTCTAATTTTTAGGGAGTGCAAAATTTCGTGTACCCAAATAATCCCGTCTAAAATCTGTCTTCTTTCCACAAATCCCGATTGCTTCGGGGATATAAGAGCTATCACAATAAGCTTCAGGCGATTAGCTATGACCTTTGTGATAATTTTGCAGATGACAATGAAAAGACTTATAGGTCTAAGTTTATCCAGAGTGTCTGCTCCCTCGCACTTGTGGATTAAGGTTAGAAAGGTGGCATTCAGCGCTGGCAGAATTCAACCATAAATCTTGGAATCCTCCACTATTCTCCATACATCCATCTTGACCATCTCCCAAAAGTGATGGAAAAAATTAACGGTAAAACCATCTGGACCTAGGGTAGTCCCTTCCTTCATTTGAAAAACAACTTCCTCCACCTCCTTTAGAGTTATGGCCTTCATCAGTAACTGATTTTAGTCATTCGAAACCAAGGGTGGGATGACTCTAGTAATAGCTTCTATGTCGGCCTGCTGGTCCATCCTAGGGCCCTTCAAAATATTTGAGAAGTCCTTCAGAATATTTGAGAAGTGAGAGTTTAATATAGCTTCAATATCTTCCCTAATCTCCACCCTTCCCCCCCTAGCGTTCTTGAGTGTCCATACTCTTTTTGAAATCTATTTTGGATGACCGAGTGATGGAAAAACTTTGTGTTTTTCACGCCTTCTTTAAGCCATCGATTTCTGGATTTCTAGCGCCACAAAATTTCTTCCCGTTTCTTTCTTTCTTCTTACTTGGATCCCAGTATCTGCTCCTCTTTCAAAGCTAGGGAATATCTGCTCCTTCATTTATCCCAATTACTTGGATCTCCTGGAGACGATGTTCCAATCGTTTCTTATCTGAGAAGATATTACCAAACTCCTCTCTATTCCATTGTTTGATCTTTTCTTTCAGACCCTTCAAATTTTGCTGGAAATTGTACATACTATGATCTTGGTCTCCCCTCAGTTCCTACCACCAGTATTTGACCTTTTCTTTGAAATCCAGGTGCTCTAGCCATAACTGTTCAAAACGAAATGATTTCTTAAATTGTGATCCTATCCCACTCCACATAAGCTCGATTGGCCAATGTTCTGACCCTATCCTTGGAAGCGTAGCACTATGGATCTTACTGCCCAAGTCTATTATTGATTCTAAGACTAAAAAACGATCAAATTTGGAGGCTACGTGTCTATCCCCTAATCTCTTATTGTTCCAAGTGAACTAGTCCTCCCCCAGAACAATATCCACAAGGCTAAGCTCTTTTATGGTTTCCCAGAATAAATCACACTCTTCCTCTAGTCTGCATCTTCCTCCCTTTTTTTCCTCCAAGGAGGTGATTAGGTTAAAGTCGCATCCTACAACCCACTAGGTGTTAGGAAAACCCTCCCTCAAACGCCTGAGAGAGCCAAGTAACTCCCACTTGTCCCCTGCCTCTTGAGGTCCATAAACATTCATCATCATCCCTTGAATGAGAAAACCAATTACCCTGAAGTCCGTTGTGAGAGAATACCTAGTCCCTTGAAAACCACTGAGGAAAACCTGAGTCGAATCCCAAAGGATACCCAATCCCCCAAAAAAACTTCTAGCACCTATTGCCATACCTTCACATCTTGTCCAAATTCTTCTCATGAGATCCTGGATCTGATCTGCTTGACACTTTGTTTCTTGCAAAAAGACAATAACCGGATTTGTTTTCTTAATCTCTTTACTCAGCATTTTGATTTTTCTCGTGCTATTTAAGCCTCTTACGTTCCAGTAGAGAAGCTTCAATGGGAAAAATTACAAACCCAGGGTAGATTTAATTGTCGGGTATTGTCCCCACTCGACGAGTCTCTTGCCTACTTTCACAACCCTCTGTTTGTTTGTTTTTCAACCTATCTTCCTCGCATGTTCCTCAGATTTCTTCTTCGTATCTTTGTGAGATCCATAGCTGATCCCCAACAGATTGGAAGATCATGCCTTCAGAATAGCTTCTTTGAGGAGGGTGACTTGTTCCTAAGGGACATACCCTTTCCCTTTCTCTGAACAGGCTTTTTCAACCCCTTCCAAATCTAGTTCCCTTAGATCCATGTCTTCTACCTCCTCTCTTGATTCCCGCCCCACACCTTCACCTCCTTTATCATCACCGAGATATGTCTCCATTAAAGTGTTCTGTTTAGGAAACCCGTCCACTAACTTAGATACTGAATTATCCTCTCTTTGTTTTTCCAAGATCTCCTCATCTTGATTTCCCAATACCTCAAAAGTATTTGAGGTAGCAATTTTCTTATGTATCTCTTAATTTTTCGGTCTTCAGCTTTCTCTCTTTCAGGATGGGACTTTTTAAAACCCTTGGTATGCATGATCTCCTTCCTTTTCTGACTTCATATTAGTGTCATTCATTGGACAATCCCCGAACAGATGGTCATATTCATGACACCTACGACAACAAAAAGGGATTTGTTCATAGTCTAGGGTTTGTAGTCAGTCCTCATCTTCCCATGCCATCCTGATTGCATTCAGAAATTCCTTAGATAGGTCCATGTATGCACAGATCTGAGCATAGGCAGTGTATCGTTGGATCTTTGTTTACTCATAAATATTGATGAATTTCCCCAAGCATTTTCCCAAGTCTTCCAGTATTTTTGAATCCCAGTATTCACTAGGGAGAGAGTACAACCTGATCCATACTAGGGCGACTCTCATGTTCTGGACAGAATTTCTCTTTCCAGGGGCGCAAGAATAAGCCTGCAAAATAGTAAAAATAAGGGCCCCCATCCAAAACGTGATTCCTATCTTCCAGGATAATAAACGAGATAGTGAAGAACCCTTTGGAATCCAAATGGAGATCAAAATGACCCTTTGATTTCCAGGTCGAATTGATCCACCATATAAGGGATTTCTCCGAGGGCTGCAATCCTACAAAATTTCCAATTAGGGAATGATCAAACATATACTAGATTCAATCTTTGATCTTCGAGGACCTTACTATCATGGAAGGAAACAGGGTTGCTTTCGGCATGCATTGCCCTAGATTTCTACCCTTCCCTCCTATACCTTGGATCTGACTTTCAGCTAGGTTTATTGGGATCTCACCGATTTTCAGTCCCTTTGCTTCTGGGGGTTGGGAGGCTGAAAAACCCCCCCTTTGTCCTCCACCATCGTCCGTCAAAACCTCACCCTCCTGCAAAAACCTCCATCCAGCCTTCCTCCTTCCTTTAACTCCTCCGAGAAGTTGATAGAATGTTGAATGGGGGTCTAAATGATCATGCAGCATATAATAGTTAGTTCTTATCTTAACAATTTCATTTTTTAACAGACTTATAACAAGTTCCATGAAATATACATCTCATGGAAATTAGTCAAGCATTTTCCTTAATTTTGAAATGCTAATCAAAATAAATCAAATTTTGTAAAGGATCAAGGCCTTATCAACAATCTAGTGATATTCAAAAATACTATTTTACAAAGAGCTATATGATACTCACGACATTATTAAAATATGAAGTAAGGAAAATAAAAGATAATTTTTTTTTCATTTTTTTAACGGAATTGGTTGAAGAGATTTATATTAAAAAGGGTCAAGGAAAATTTAAACAACCAAGATTCAACAATACAATTTCTAAACAAAAATCCTTGAGCAAACCAGGGGGTTCAAATTCCTTCATCCCATGAAGTCCACACTAAATACCAAACAAGGCATATATATTTACTCCTATATATTTTGGCATATTTACCTAGCATAAATACAAATTGACATAACATAAACTAGACAAACAAAGACACATCGAAGGACCTCATACATTTTGAGGTGCTTCTTCTTCCAGACCTATTGGTTCACCCAAATCACCAAATTTGACCATGGTTGTCTACTGCACTATATCAAATTCCATTGCATTTGAATTTGAAAATTCCTCGACACCGAATTGCCTTCCAACAACAAGCTCTTGAATTAAAGCCCGTTGATGAGCACTATCAATGGCAAACTAATCCATTTTATCTTTCTGATATGCTACTCATTGTTGTAGCTAATCATGAACCAAGTCATCATACTCTACCTGGTAGCTTAAATGTTACCGAATCTATTCCAAACGATCGAGCTTCCCTTCGACATGCTACAATATTGTTCTTAGTCCACTGATCTCCTCCACTGTAGTCTGCAACTTCGTTTTTTTTCCGAAAGCTTCCACCTTCCTATTCACATGCCCAGTATCAATGCCCCAGACTTTGCGCATAGAGCTAGTGAAGCACATGCCCTTCATGGAGTCCCCTTTCACACCCAACAACCTCTTAAAATAGGCACTTCTCAATTAAACAATCATAGGTCCCTTCCCAAAGGTTTCGCTCATAGATTGAATTGCCTTTGGATTTCCCCACAGGACAAACTCAATCCCAATGCCATAGAAAAACCAGTCCCATGCTCGTCCAACACGATGGAGAAGAAACACCTTTTGAGTGAATGCAATTGCACCACATTGAGTCATCCATGTGCGAGGGTTTAACGCATTGATTCCCATAATCTCCACTCTTTTTGACATATTTTCCCTAGCGTGAGCTAGCAAGAGAAACATATGATAGATAGTGAGCACACATGGAAATGATGCTCGAAGGATGAAAATTAAATGGGATGTGAATTGGAGTCGTCCTACGAAGTACATCACCAAACACCACGTTGATCCCATTCTGACTGCCTTCATGGCTTCCTTATAAGAAATGACAGGAGCCAACAATTTCCCCATTCACATAGTTCTGAATGCAAGGTGGCTAAAACCCATTTTTTCAAATGAGCTAGGGTATCCAGTTGTGTTGAGGTGGATCTCCATTATGCTCCAAAATTCCCTTATCCAATAGAACTGTTGTATTTGCTAATTTACATCGACAAACATGCAAGAATGAGAGATCCTTAATGTGTTTAAAGTTTTGTTCTATTCTAGTAAGGGTTTGATTATGGATAGTGTGAGAATGGAAAGATTCAATATGAATTGTTTAATGATCGTGAGTGAATCCTCGTAAATTATTAAATGAAAAATCACCATTGACAAAACAATTTCCAAGCCATGATACAGAGCATAAACCTCTGCGAAGTTGTTGGGGGTTTATCCAAGTCCTCGGGAGAACTTATTTACTTCTTTTCCTATAGGGTTAATGAGAACCCCATGCACTTGTCACCCCTATTTTAACATATTCATTATTACTATACATTTAAACATTTTATTTAAATGTTTAATATTACATCATTCATTCAATTAATTATTTAAAAAACAAATTACTAATTAGTTATAAATTCAACAAATATTAAAGAAATCTAGAATACATATATGTATTTAAAAATTCCCACTCCAGGAACCTTGTTAGAATGTTCATATTTGCCACTCCATGACCCTTTTATTCCCACATAGAAAAACTTTTTTATTGATATTTTTAAATGGAAATCAAATATACATTAAGTTGGCTTTTAAGGACTCAAATTTTGCTCCATCCATGCTTGTTTAAAAAAACACGTGACTTAATAGAACTTTCTTCATTTGACAAAAACCAAACGATTACGCTTTACTGTATGCAATTGTATTGGTTTCCTAACTATTCCAAACACACCATAGTTTTTTCTTTTGAAATCCTAGAACTAATACAATGAATTCTATGAATTTGAAACGAGGCTCCTTCTCTGTACTCTAGTATATGGAGAGAGCCCTCCTCCACGATCGATATTCCTAACACACCATAGTTTTTTCTTTAGAAATCCTATCATCATTTGAACTAATACAATGAATTCTATGAATTTGAAACGAGGCAATGAATTCTATGAATTTGAAACGAGGCTCCTTCTCTGTACTCTAGTATATGGAGAGAGCCCTCCTCCATGATTGAGGCCTCTTTAGATAATAAGTTGGTTTGGGTATTGAAATCACAATGTATGTGAAAAAGAAGAAATGGAATCAAAAGTATTTTTTATCTCATTCACTTGATTGATAATAGCAATTAGCTTAAGTTTCAAATGTTGCAATGATGATTTGTCCAATAAATCAACAGTTTTGAGTCATCAAAGACTTGGAATTGTTTCATGCCTATCTTCTCTACCTCTTTTAGCAAAACCCAAAGTGGTAGAAATTCAACCCTGTTCTTTGAGTCTTGTCCAACAACATGTTTAAAAAAAATATGATGATTAGAGTTTAGGAAGAACACAATCCCTCCCTCACACAAAGTTACATCGTCTTGGCTAGTACCACCAAAAAATTTCCATGAGATTTCATGATTTATACTTGGCATTAATAGAACTCTAACAAATTTTTGTTTAGAAGATTTTTTGAACTTTCATGATTTATAACATTATTGTTATTAAGCATTGCTAATTTATTAATGTGGTCCATGCCCAACGATCGAGCTGCTACATCCACATAAATAATCCAAGGGGGGCCATCTGAAGGGGCCCCACCCTATTAGGCTATTTCCGGTGCCCATCCTTGGCACCAAACCTAGGTGCCTGACCCCAAAGGACTTCGAGAGAATTGAACCCCCGACCCCGACCTTATCTGTCTTGGTCCCAGAAGATCCAACCAACTGAGCTACCCCTCGAGGCTTAAAAATTGCTAATTTAATCCAATGTACAATCAATAAAAGAGAGAAGTTCACATCCTAAAAAGTGATATGATTTCTGATCCACCAAATACCATAATGAAGGGACGAGAGCGAACCTTGAAACAACTTGATGCCACTGCATGAACCTTTGTTAAAATGGTTTTTTTTCCCCAAAAAAAGACCACATCCTGAATTTGCATTAAATCTAGAACCATATTCTTGATTGGCTAAGAAATCCTTACATAATTCTACTCCAAAATGTTCATATATATATCTTGTAGTTTTTCAGAAAATTATACCATCACATATTTTGAACTTCAAAAACATGATCTAACATTCAATCCTTACTAATTCTAGGGTGTTCATATAAAAGTATCTCACAGATAAATTTTGTTTCATCATTGTTGACATAATGCATTGTCAACATAAAAAAAGGCCCATGTGAGATGGGCTGAGTGCTAAAACAAAAGTGGTCTTAGATCCAACTCTTTAATGGTGTCTTTGTTGATCTCCCATGCCATGGAAGAGGCTTCTGATAGCTGTAACCCCTGTTTTGAGAGAAGATTTGCATGTTGATTCTCGTCCCGGTAAATACGTTTGAATGAGACCTCCTCGAAAAGATCTAAGATCCTATAGATGTCATCATAAATAGGCCTAAGAAAGATATTCTTTGGGGGGCCTTTTGTGTGATAACCAGTAAATCACAAGTAACGAGTCACCAAATACTTGTAGTTTGTTTATGCCAAGGTAAATAGCGGATTTTAGCACCATCATCACAACAAAGAGCTTTCTGTTGTTGTTTGTGGCAAGTCCTATTCCAGCTGCAAATTTGTAATAATGACAGTCTGATATGTATAGTAGCCCACCCATAGCAACATAGCTTGGTCTGCCCTATGCAACACCATCAAAATACCACTAAAGGGTCGAATAATCAATCTGCCCACTTGTATGCTTACCTCTATTTCTGATCTTTTGAGTCTGTGGAAATAATTGTAGGATAGCTAAGCTCTTAGCAACATATATCCAATGTTCCCCCAAGTTTCTGGGACATGGGAGCGCGGGAGCGAGGAAACGCACATTGGGGACGTGTGGAGACCACCCCCAAATTTTAGTGAAATTCGGGGGGGACGGGGGGACGTCCAGGTCTTAAGAAAAATTAATATTATAAATTATTAAATCCCAGCAATAACAATTCAATGATTCATCTCATGTAAACTACTAAAAGTAAATAATAAATAATAAATACTAAGTCTATCATTGTGCAATGTAAATCAGAATATAGCAAATTAATAATACAAACACGTTATACAATTCATCATGATAATTTTCAAATTTGTCATTTGAATCTTGATATTCATATTTCTAATTTCAATCATTGTAATTGAAAACTTGAATCAATGATATTGCATGCTAAAATAGTGAAATAGTAAATTACTAAGGAATAAGCCTAAAATAGAGACTAAACAACAATTAAAATTAAAATTTTGTTTTTTTAAACTGAAATTGGGAAAATCGTGGGGGGCGTCTAGGAGCCCCTCGGTTTCTGGAGGGGGCGTGTGGGAGCCCCCCTTCATCGGAACGCGCTGTAAAACAGGGGGACGCACCCCCTTGTGAGTTTCCGAGAGTTTCCTGATTTTGGGGACGTTGGGAAACGTTTCCCCAGGAGCCCCCGAGCCCCCGGGGCGCAGGGAGCGAGGGGGGCGCGCCCCCGACCCTGGGGGGCGAGTCCCCGTGTAACACTGCATATATCTGTGGCGGAATGTATTTTTCGTGAAAAATCATCTTGTTATGAGCAAACCATGCTCCCTATATCAAAAGAAATGATAAATCTTTATAATCTCGAAACGCTGGATTATTTAGCCATCCTTTTAAGACCTCTTCAATCTCCAGCCCCAGTTGTGGCATTAGAGACATATTTCCACATCTCAATCATATATAAACATTTTATGAAAATATGATTGATAATATCGATATCAACATACCATAATGTGCGTCTACTAGGGCTAAAGCCCAAAAATCTCAATAGATGATCCTAAACAAGAACTTTACCTTCAAGGGTGCAAGGGTGAGCTATTCTTTAGTGGGTAGTTTTTCCATATGGGTAGTTGCCACCATTTTTGGCTATTAAAATGTTCTTAACATGTGAGGCATTGAATTTATCCATGGACAACAAAAACCTTTTGTCAATTTTCAATATCTTTCATACCTAAATGGTTGACCCTTGATTCACCTCCGCGTGTAAGTCGAAATATTGCGTAACCTGAGCAGTCAGTAGAAGGTACCATCCTTTCTCAAAATCCCGACTTTGTTGAATATGTAGTCGGATCTGGACAAGTTCCTCTTATTGTGCCCTTAAGTGCCCTCTTCACCTCTTCTTTTATCGCGCATTCCACCTAGGTATTTTTATGTCAAGGTTCTGCATGTCTTCCATCTCCTTTGCTTCAAGAAGCTGTTAGCCTTGTTCTTTCTCGACTCTGTAATAAACTTGTGTTTTTTTTTCTTTTTCTGGTACAAGCCATTCCTTGAAATCATCTTGATTTGGCATTTATGTTGGTTTATCGGGGATTATTGCAGGTGGGCGATCCGGCTTTGGAGGTACAAGACCACTGAAAAGATGCTGCGAACGGTGGGACGGAGATTGCACGCCATTTCTGGGCTGACGAGGAATGCATCCCCATCATCATCCCTGGCGTTGGTGAGCTCTGATGGAGTCAAGGACGATATAATCAACCCCTCTGCCAATCTACCTCAGGGTTTACAGCTGTTGAATCAATCGTGGAAATCTCACTTTCTCTTCCGCGGTTGGTAAATCACACCCCCTAAAAGAATAACAATTTTTCAAGTCTGTTTGTGGCAGATTAGATTGATTTTAGGCTGCTTCCCAGGGGAGGTCACCTTGATTTAAGGTAAGCTAAATAAATAACTCCGCGCAGGTCATGTTGATTTAGGGTAAAGTTAGGTAGATACCAGTGTGCTAGGATATTTGTTTCAGGTCGGATTTATGATAAATTACTGGCTGTTGTTGCCAATTTTGAATAAATATATCAAGCCACGGAAACCCACCTTTGATGTAGATAATGTTACCAGGCTATTTCCATGATCTACTCACATGGTGTATGTACTCATAAAATCTATTAACCCTAGTATGTCTTTAGCATCCACGAGCCGGTAGTGCAATATTTGAGCATCTTCACGATACAGGCAACATATTGGTCTTTTCAATTGAAAGGAAGTTCTTGGGGGGTTTTGGATACGGCCTGTTAAAGTTAGTGCAGCTGCGAGACCCATTCTCAGAAAATGGTTTCCTAGTTAGTTGACTAGGACAGAGTAAGACCCTAGAAGGTACCCTAGGGCCACCAGTAGTCTCCTGGGGTTCTTGGTCTAGGACCAAGCAAGTTGATGCCATGGCAAAGCCCCTAGCATGTGGCTAGGGCCCCTATATGCCTCTAGGGTATTTTGGTATGGGACCAAGGATGTGATGTCCAAGTAGAGCCTGCAGGTGGAGGCAAAGATATATTTTGGTATAGGACCAGGAACACGATGTCCAAATAGGTATTGCAGGTAGTTGATCAATTTTCAGTGTGAGACTGAAACTCAGCTTAGTACTGAGAACCATTCTGCGAGAGAATGGAGGACCCGGTTAAGGTCTAAGGATTGATCAACTTGATTCAGTGTGAGACTGAAACTCAGCCTAAGGCTGAAAGCCATTCATTAAGAATGGAATATAATGATGTCCCCTCTCCTAATCGTTTATTGCTAGGTTGATCCTCAAGGGATTGGCCACCCCTTGACGATGTCCTTGGTACCTAACCTTTAGGAGCAGTGTCAAGGACAAAAGGATTGTACCATCTGTTTGGATCTTCCCCCTTATACAGTGATGACAAAATATATAAAACTATGTACCTTGAGAGAGAGAAAAGTTTTTGGTCTTGTTGGTCCTATTTGATTGCTTGGTTCACTTTGATCTTGTGGTTGTTGACTCATGGTCCTATTATTACTTAGTCCTAGCACTCTCACCTGTGTGCACCTTTGATTATGATGACTCTGACTTTATGGAGTGTATTTACCTAATTGTTTATTAAAGACCTTTGGACCTAGTATTGTTATGGTTACCTTATGTTTTGTTAAAAAGACCATTTAACTCACTTATGGTTAACCCACTTATGATTTTGGACTATTCACTTTATGTTGGACCTTTAGATTTTTTATTTTATGACTTTATTATAAATTATTAATAAAATCATTTATGATTTATTAACAATAAAAAATAAAAATAAAAATAAAATTAAAAAAAAACCCTTTTACCTTTTACCCTTTAAGACACTTTGACTTTCTATTTTATTGGGGCCACTTTATGTTACCCTAAGTTATCATAAGTTATATGTGGACCACCATCTCGTGTATATCTTTGGACCATGTAAACATTTTAAAAGGAGCCCCGTACATTTACATTATATATATACCTTAGCTTTTCGATTTATCCATACCAGCTCTGCGATTTTATGTTTATGGCAATCCATACCAGCTCTGCGATTTTATGTTTACGGCAATCCATACCAGCTCCGCGATTTTATGTTTTGGATCTTTACGGCAATCCATACCAGCTCTGCGATTTTATGATTTGGATCTTTACGGCAATCCATCCCAGCTCTACGATTTTATGATTTGGATCTTTGCGGCAATCCATCCCAGCTCTGCGATTTTGTGATTTGGATTTTTACTGCTACTCCACATGCCATGCGATTTTATGATTTGGATCTTTACGGCAATCCCACAAGCTCTGCGATTTTGTGATTTGGATTTTTACTGTTGCTCCACAAGCCATGCGATTTTATGATTTGGAGTTTTACGGCTGCTCCATAAGCTCTACGATCTTATGAGTTTGGCTCACGGCTTTCTCCACAGACTTGGACTTTTGATTTCTGTTTTTCCTTCACGGCCTGGCTTATGGCTTACCTTCACGAGCTTGAATGTTGATTGTTGGCCTGTCTTCTCGGGATCACTCTGCCTGGTCTTCACCGATCTGCCTGGATTACTCGATCTGAGTCGCGACAGTCTGCAGATTTTACCTGTGTTATTCTGCATGGGATTTACTGCAATCTATTCTCTACACAGGCTGAGTTTTTCTGTTTGATCCACCCTCACTGGTTTCGGGAATTTGTTCCCCGTGAATCTGTTGGTAGAGTGCTTGACTGCACATCTTTTACTCCGAGTGCATCTGTGTGATTCTCCTTGATTGCACTGCTAAATTAATTGAAGAAACTAAGGTCTGTTTACTCCCTCTCTCTCTCAAGGTACGTATATGGTTCAACCAGTTTGACTTGTCCTTTCAGTGACAAGATCAAACTCAGATCTAACTGAGTATAAGGTGGATCCAACAATGGTTAAGATTCTTTATCTTCTGTAGTTTATTTGAGAATTAGTTTACTGCACATGTTATTTATTATTTTTTCTGTACATGACAGTTGATGAAACATTTCAACGATCAACTTTAACGCAGTGACCAGCAGAGCGTTAAGTTAACGCAGTGACCAGCAGAGCTTTAAAGTTGAAAGAAATGAAACTTATGTTGTTACATTTTATTACAGTTTGAATTTTATCTCAGTTCTTTATATGTTCATGCATTGAATTTTATTACTGATACTAAAACTCATCTAACCTGGAAAAATTAACACGGCCACCCTAACGAGCTTGTCATGGAGACTCCATGCCCCTTTTGCTAAAACTTCAACAAAGTTTCCGATGGTAATCCAGGCAAGCATGGGGCAGGTGGTATAATTTTCGGAGATCGGATCCTGCCGTTTTACGCTGTAGGGACAGGGATACCAACACACAATGAGGCCACGATATATCCCCATTTAAGGGATACCAACACACAATGAGGCCACGATATGTCCCCATTTAAAGTGTCGAATATATACACTTTTGTTTCTAGGTAAATATCATGGTGCAAATCTCGTGGGCACTTCCCTCATTTTGAGATGGTACTCTCGATATGTACGGAGGGTGAACCAGTACAAGGCCAAGTAAACATCAGGGCTTGAAACCAATGCAATAATATACACATTATGAGCTCATTATTACGTCACTTACGGGAATAGAACCTTGGTGGGGAGGATAGCACTCCATTCCACAATCACTTGGGCTAGACCTAATTTACTCAAGGGTCGAATATACTTATTTCTTTGGATGTGAAATTTGATTGTTATGGGATTTTAAACTTTGTGATATTAACAATGAAGAAGGCCTATCACACCTGAGGATAGCAGGTATTTTTCTTATTTTTGAGGATGCAGACATTTAGGTAGCTGGTTTCAATATATTGAATTTTTTTCATATATTGAGGGAATTGGATGCCTTTGATTACTCAAGTAAATGTTACAGCAACTATAGATTCTAGAAAAATAAAATTTAAAATGAATTGCAAACATACACGAAACTTGATCTAGATTGTTTAAGGGCCAAATAGACTACAAGTCATTAAATATCACATGATCGATTTGATTGGTCCCGTTAATTGCAATTTCTATAAACTCACGGATTCCCTTATTGCTATTTGTATTGAATTCCATTCCATCTTCTTGGAAATTAAATCTTATCGTCCCTGTCAGCTCCCAAACTTGCACTTAAAAACATAAAGTCCTGCATATTGATCAGGACAAGTTTGGTGCCACTTGGTTGCTGCTCACTGTCACCACAACAGCTCTCCTTTCACTTTGGAGCTTGTGCTTTTCCATCTCAAGGGGTTATCTCTGTTCATTATTCAGATTTCACATGAAACTCTCTTATTTTTGATGTTCAAAGAAGGAAGATGGCTGGTCAACTAAGACTGCTGCCTTCTAATTGGGCTAACAGACTCAAAAGGTGGAAACAGAGGGTCTGAAAGTTGATAATGAAGAACATCAGCAAGGTATTAAAGTTATAGAATATGTCCTACTATGCAATCTAAAACAGTATATGATATTATGTACCAATGCAGATTGAAGACAATCAAGTTAGTGATTGAATATTCACGTGAAACCAATACATAACCAACAATTAATGCAAATAGATGAACCGGCAACATCACCAATAAAAGTTATTTGGAGTAACAGTACAGTCTGATAGCATTATTTATGATCCATTAAATACGACAAAGAGTAGTAGGGGATTGACAGATAAATCACAACTCTGCTAATGATCCTTTCAAGGTCATTAAGAACAAGGATGACACCAATCGACAAGGAAGGCAGAGAAAGAATCGATCTGCTGAAATATACCTAGTCGTGGCATTAGTTTACAAACATGATACACAAGGATAAAGAATAAAGAGCGAAGATGCAATCTTCTACCATCAAATCTTTAATTAAGCCCAATAACATCCCTGGCCCAGTGCTGTAGAGTCCAACCAACCAACCCTTTGTCCACATTTGGTTAGCTGCTCAAATATATCAGATTTGATAGTCTTTGAACCTGTCAAAGAGGATCAATACTGTTCCAACAAAGTCATGATTTTCTCCCAGGTAGTTGAGAGTTGCTTTATACCCCCTTGAAAAACCAATCGATCATTTTGACAAAGTAAAAGATCAGCAATATGGCATCAATTGTCAAATCTTCCTCTTGTGCTCCAGTAATGATCTGCATTCAATGTTGTGAAAATCCTCTGAACTAGTTTTCAGGTAGCTCCACTAATTTCTCAGTGTTGAATAGTTTTCTCATGTGGTGGTAACCTTGTGCTGTTAGTAAGCACTTAGTTCAAAATCAATGCCATATACAGGAGCAACAGCTTTTCAACAGGCCTCATCCTCAATTGTCATCTTGATCTTCATTATTCTCGTTAATGCCATCAATGGTTTTTCCAGTACCTTCATTATCTTCATTATTGAAGTCCTTTAAGGTCTTCGCCACAGATCTTCCTTAACCATTTCAGCTACCTCATCATGCATTCCGTCTAGAGGATCCTGCCAGGTTTTGCGAAACGAAGTGAGGAAACTTTATTCTTGAGAAGACAACTTGTTTCCTCCCTTCTCTGGTCTAACTCCAATCGTCACATCCATTCCATCTTTCCATTTTAAAATAGTGCCAATTATCTTTGTGCTTCCATTGTCATAGAATGAAAACACTTTGACCAGCTTTGTATCTTCAAAATAAGGATTAGGATGAAATGTAAAGGATTAGGATGGAGGATTATAGCCTTGCAATCCTCAACATCAAGAGATACCAAACACTTGAAAACATTATGATCTTCTCCAGTGAAGATGTTGGAAAATGTACGTTGGCTTAGAAACATAATAAACCAAAAAATTGAAAATTGTTTGAATGATTTCAATGTGTTTCATATAGAATGAATGTATCACGTTTTCCCCCACCTCCAATGCTTTATCATTAGCTTCTTCATTGACTATCTCCAGCTTGTCTCGGATTTCTTGCAACTTTTCAATGAAAAGAGTGACTTCCCTGTCTAGATGCTTTTCTTTCTCCCCTTTCATTTTTTTCTTGTTTGAGAGGTTTCTCATTTTATTGGTTACAAGGTCTAAGGGTTCTGGAACAATGCAATTTGATCGCACATTGACATAGTTAGCTGATGAAGGAACTGCTTTTTTGGTGTCTAACTACAAAGAAATAGGGACCGATTAGCACTTCATTGATGCTAGATCTGTTAAAGTTAGTGCAGCTGCGAGACCTTTTCTCAGAGAATGGTTTCCTAGTCAGGTGGCTAGGACAGAGTAAGACCCTAGAAGGTACCCTAGGGCCCCCAGTAGTCTCCTAGGGTTCTTGGTCTAGGACCAAGTAGGTTGATGCCATGGCAAAGCCCCTAGCATGTGCCTCTAGCGTATACTGGTCTAGGACTAGGGACGCGATGTCCAAGTAGATCCTGCAGATAGAGGCAGAGACATATTTTGGTCTAGAACCAGGAACGCGATATCCAAGAAAGTTCTGCAGGCAGTTGATCAATTTTTAGTGTGAGATTGAAACTCAGCTTAGTACTGAGAACCATTTTGCGAGAGAATGGAGGACCCGGTTAGGGTCCAGGGATTGAGCAACTTGATTCAGTGTGAGATTGAAACTCAGCCTAAGGCTGAAAGCGATTCATTAGGAATGGAGGTTAATGATGTCCCCTCTCCTAATCAGTTATGGAGGTTAATTATGCTTTTGATGATGTCCCTAGTACCCAACCCTTAGGAGCAGTGTTAAGGACAAAAGGATTGTACCATCTGTTTGGATCTTCCCCCTTATACAGTGATGACAATATATATATATATATAAACTATGTATCTTGAGAGAGAGAAAAGTCTTTGGTCTTGTTGAATGATTGTCCACCTTTATTGTCCACCTTGATCTTGTGGTTATTGAATCTTGGTCCTATTCTTACTGGTCCTAGCACTATCACTTGTGTGCACATTTGACTATGATGACTCCTATTTTATGGAGTGTATTTACCTAAAGATTTATTAAAGACTATTGGACCATGTATTGTTATGGTTACCTTATGTTTTGTTAAAGGACCTTTAACCACTTCTTGAGGCCTGGAAATTCGCAGGCAACAACAGCAAGGGATTCTCCCCAGTCAACGTTCTCAACTAGCTCGTGACTGTTTGGTGTAGGGAATCCGTCCGGTTTGCGGTCCGGCTACCGTAGGTCAAGTAACAAAAACAAAAGGTTTTACCGGTTGCGGCTCGGTCCATCGTATATATTTTTGTATTTTTTGACTTAAAGTATGATATGCAAGTGCTTAATTAACAATGCAGGGTGATGAAGGATGCACGGAGTAGTCACAATGTGATGCGCAGGTTCTTACCTCTCGTCTTAGGACTCGCAAGCATCTAAATCACATATGCAGCAATAAAGTGAAAAAACTAACTAACTGTCTATCTATCCCCGGGGAGCTAAATTGTAACTTATGTAAGAGTAATGTGTGTTGTGCATGCAATATAAAGAAACATTACAGATAGCTGATATTCTTCCATACAATGCATGAACGATTAAAGATGTTTAGACGATCAGATAGCCGATTGTTTATGAGCAGCATTCATTACTCACGGTGGTAATTTCACGAAATAAACCAGAAATCATTCAAACAAAGACATAGGCCATAAGAGTTAGAACGATCTCACAGTTTAATGGATAACAACTGAAAAACGAAATAGTTCATCTTTCACCAATCCATGGCACAGCATTTGAACATCCCACCAAACTTCATCCAACAGGCAAACAAAATTCTTTATTGCAAAAAAAAGTAGTTCTTCTTACAACAATTCTTTTTGTCTAACTGGGAAAAAGCCCCTATTCCTTCTAAGCCTTCTACATTTATACAAAATTGGGTGAGACTGTTGGGCTGCCCAAAAGTAACCTTTGGGCTTCCCAACTCCTCGCCTCCCAACATTTCATCTTCCTCAAATATTTACAAAATCGTTACATATTACAAAAAGTGACCAATCCTTTACGAGGGAGGCCCCACTTGGGCATCCAGAAATTTCTTCCATGCCAAAGCTTCAGAGGCAATGCCTTCAAACGCACAAGGTTCCAAAAACTGAATGTTGATCTCAAACTTCGTAGCCTGGTTCTTTATAGCCTCAATTCTGGCTGCACTCAACCGAAGCTGATCCTCCAAAAGCTGCACACTGATGGCGGAATGATCTACTTCACTCCTTAGGACCTGGTCATCCAGGGCTTTAATATGCTGTACTTTCGCTTCCTCCTCTTGATATCTCTTCTGCAACATCTCCACAAATGAGTTGTGGTCCGGGAAAACATCAAGCCTCTGCTCGGCCTTTATTTCGCACCGGTTGTAGGTAATAAGGAGTCTTCTGAAAAACTCTCTGCATGCTCCTTTCTTCTTTTTAACGGCTTTTTTGAAATCCTCTGCGGTATTTATAGCAAACTCTAATAAGTCATAATCCCGCTTGAGGGCCTGTTGATCCTTTGATGGCAGTTCTGCTGGAGTTTCTTCATTATTTTCCAGCCTTGCCATTCTTGCAGTCAGGACTTCAAGGACGTCCTGAGATCTGTCAACGAAATAAGAGGAGGTCTCCAGGATTTCCTCTAATCGACCATCTACCTGCAGAACTTTGCATCTCTCCTCTTCTATGGTAGTCTGCAGCTGCAGCATCTTGGCCTTTTGTGCCAGTGCATGCTCCTTAAAAGGCTGGAGGTTAACCTGCTGCTCTTTTGCTTCCTCTAGAGCAGTTGTTAGAGAAGAAATCTGCTCTCGAAGTTTCACCTCTTGTTCTTGAGCTTGCTGCTCATTTGCTTCTAAGGAGGTCTTTTGCTGCTCTAAGTCTCCTATCTTTCCTAGCAGCTGCTCTTTCTCCACCCTTAGCTCTTGATACTCTTGCTGCACCCTCTCCAGGCATTCTTGTGTAGTTTCCATAGCTTGTCTCTCTGCTTGGAGGAGCCGCAATTCATCCTTTGAAGACCTCATCTCTTCTTTCATGTCCTCATATTTCCTCTTCAGCTTATTGCTTTTCTCTCTCTCCCTTCGTAATGTTTCTTTCAGCTGGGCAGAAGACTTCTTGGACTGCTCCAAGTCTGTCATTATCTTGTCCATATTATCCTCTGAGGCGTGGATTAGCGCAGCTGCAGCTCTAATGGTGAATCTTGGATCTCGGTCTGTTCCAGAATCCAAATACAACCGGTGTATATGTTATCATTTTCTCGGATAGACCTCCTGTTTCAATTTTCTTTTCCGTCCTCTTCACTAACCTCTTTGTCTCCCTGTCATAGAAAACAGTGTTAAAATCAGGGATCTCTTCCCCTTTCTTCTGTACAAAGGGGACCAGCTTCAGTGTAGGGACCACAGACTGTCCAGGTGTGCCAGCAGTCGGTACTTCTGGGTCCTGAACCTCGGGGTTCTCCATGTCCTGGGTCTGTCCTCCAGCTGTGTCCAATGTTATCGGAACCGGACCGGTCATCGAACCGGCAAAGCCCAAAATGTGAACCGGACCGGAACTGGCAAAAAACCGGGTAAAAAACCGGCTGACTAAAAAATACATAAAATATTCTGTTCTTTGAAATGGTTTTCAGCATAACAGCACACTTGAGGATGGATTCAGTGCTGCCAAGATCACAGCCCTAGACAGAAATGGTTTATCAGCAGAAATAACTGAGTAGGGCAGCAGGTAGGCCTGACCATTGGAATATGTAAAACGGGAATGCAAGAAGATCTGTTATGCCAACCCAAATGGGTGACAAGAGGAAGCCCAAAGAAAAGGAAATATATTCCTCGTCTGGATAAAAAAATTTCATTGTTTATTTAATACATGTTACATGTTCACAGTAATTCAACCACATCCAAATCCCTCTCTATTTTTGAGGCTGTTTCAAAGTACAAGATCAGATAGAACCCCCTGAGAGGATTTACTGGGTCAAAAATATGTGGTGGTCCATCAGGAAATTGCATTTTCATCCAAAACTACCTTGACTTCACAGGCTGTGACAAAGTTTCCAGATGATCTACCAGCAAGCGTACCCCCATAGGCATAGATATTATCAATCCAGTATGCAAAATCATAAGCATTGTCAGTGGTCACATCTATAGACTATATACAGTATCGTTATAATACCATTGAAATCTGCCTGAAGTGTTTGGGCTTGAATCAGAGGTCCCCAAACTGTTAATTGTTGATGGAGAGAAATTTTGGCTCAGATCCAAGTTGAATGCTCTGGGGGGCCAACTTAAATAAAAGCAGATTTGGGAATATGACCAGCCTAAGTTCATTAGTGTCCAGGGCCAACCTTTGTTTAATTAAGGAATGACCAATTCTAAATAACCGATTGAGTCCATAGAGCTTGTGATTGGCTTAAGTTTGTATTCACATGGAACTGCACTTTGCACTTTGCACTTTGTCAAAAAAGTAGACAGTGGGGATAGATGGAATGCATCGTATGTCTGACTAACATTGTCTATTTTCTGGTTTTTTTAAAAAAATTGAGTTTCTTGAGTCCCCAGTCCAGATCGGCCGGTTTCGGCCGGTTCCATACCCGGTCTGGAAAAAAATCCGGTTTTTTCAAAAAAATTTGCTGACCGGACCGGCCGGTTTTGCCGGTTCCGATAACACTGGCTGTGTCAGAGGCTGACTGTTCTGTCTCTGTCTGTGTCAGCTTTAGCCTCTCTGCTTCTTGCTTCTGTAGCTCCTCATCAAGCTTCTTTTTCTTTTCTTCTTCTTCATTTCTCGCATCTTCCTTTGCTTTTCTAGCTGCCTCTTGCGCAGCTTTTCTTTTCTCTTCTTCTTCTCCCTGCAGCCACCCTGCAGCTTCTTGGGCCAACCTCTGGGCATCTTCAATTCTCTTTCTGGCTTCTTCATCAGCTTTGGCTTATTCATCCCCCTTCCCACCTTTTGTGGTAATCTTCTTCTTGAACCTTCTCCTCAAGGCTGTTATGTTCAATGCACTACGGAAGACAGATTCTTCTCTATCCCAATGGTGGGTGTATTCGAAATGTACGTTGTTCTCTTTGCAATGCTCAGCCACTTTGCCGCGGGAGTCATTTCGATGGAAGGGCATCTCACCAAAATGAAACCTTTCCAGCTCTTCTACAAACTCATCTGCTTTCTTCACTCTTGTGAACCTGTAATTGCCTAACTTGAAGGGCAAAGGGGGATAGGCAGCCTTTTTATGTTCAAATAAAAAGCTCCCTATACCATCCAAGAAGACTTGCCTTACCGCCTCTTTGTGAATGATTTAGTCAGTGGCGTATTGGGGCAGTAGGGAGGGTGCTCTGGAACCTCCAAACATTCTGAAGTAGAGGCCATCCTCGGTCAAATAATACTCTGCATATTCCTCAATTATTTGCAGTGCCTCTTCTGACATGCAGTTACATTCCTTCAGAAAGATGAGGCTGTACAATGGCATGGTGAAGTGTTCACAGACCTCCCAGTAATGACTGTGATACTTGTGCGCCCACAGTGGCTTATATGCCGAATACACAGGCATCCTCTCCCTTTTCCATATGCACCTTAGTCCAGGGAAAGGTTGATTGCACAATATACAATCTACAAGTATGGAACTCATATAGAATTCATACCTCTTTTGGGATACTCCTCCCAAAGCTGAGGCCAAGCAGGCCGAAAGACTGTTTGATACTATGTTGGCCCAGTTGAAAATGGTCCCCTGGGTTGCAACATAGAAAATAATTGGCATCCACTCCAATTTGAAGAATCTGCCATGAGCTCTTCCAAAAATCCTGTTAAGCATTAAAGCTATGAACCTGTATGGGGTCCTTAGGCTCGCTGTATCATACTCTCCTGTCGGCCTGGTTCTGAAATGTTTTCCAGGCAATAGCATTCTTTTAAGAGTCTCAACAAGGTCCATTCTAATGTTGTTTAACCAATCATCAGACAAAAATACTTGTGCTTCCAGCAGGTGGTAGGCCAGGGCTACATATCCTGGGCTATAGGCAGCATAGCCCTGCTTGTCAACGTTCTCCAGGATCATAGTGGTTACGTCTGCCCGAGGCAGAATCCAACCAATTACTTCAGAGCAAGGGAATAGCTCCGGTCTTGTGGCAATCTTCATCAGTGAAGATCTCTCTATATTGGCATATATGCCTTCTTCCTCCAAGCCCATATCAGGCACTTCCCTGCGCGTGATTAATCTGTATATCTCCCCCCACTGGTATTCAGGCTCCACATCAGATATGCACTTGGTGTCCTCATAGATGTACTCAGTTTTGGTGACAACTTCCACTTCTAGGTCCTCTTCGACCACAGGGGCCTTCTTCTTTTCTCTCTTCGACATTTCGAGTTCGAAATCTTCCTATCATATATGAAATTATAAACATTAAGCCATTTCCAGCTAAGTTGCAAACATTGAGACAACAGAGTGCAGTGTTTACCCCATTTGTGTTTAACATGACAGATATGTGTTAAATAAAGCAGATATGTGCAAGCTAACACTTCTGTATAATATCAACACAGTTTTATCAACAAATCTCGAGCGGAAACAAATCTACATTAAAGTGACAGGACCTCAGGGTCTCCGTGGATGCCATAATCATCGCGCTGTGCGGGAATAACAGAGGAACTTATGCAGGCTTTCAATGATGCGTTTTAGGAAACAAACTACCCACGCGAATCTATGGTTCTTAAGGTTACGTCATGCAATACAACCCCTAATCGGCTCAGGTTCGAAATCAACCGTGAACCGGGTTGTGCGGAAACGCGCGGCGAAACGGCTCCGGTTTGAGGATGCGGGTAGCACGAAAAGAAAGGGGGCAACCAGTCCAAGCGCCACAGGGCGGGGTCGCAAAACTTCTTCTACCGACCTGCCATTACACGGGGTAGATTGGTGCAGACAGCGCAACGACGGTCTGCACCAAACCCCCCATTCACTGAGCGCAGGGTCGAACTACATAACGGGTGTGGAGTAACACACCCTATGGGCCAAAAACCGCTCCCATTGACAACTACAATACAAGCCCCCCCCCCAATATATATATGCATGAAAATAACGGGGCCAAGGGAAAAACGGCCGTGGGAAAACCCAACCGTAGAAAAATCAACCAAAAGCTCAAACGGAACAGGATAATGCAACGAGGAGCCTACCTGGCAACGCTGCGTGAACGGCGGGAAGAAAGGCGATCAAGCTTCCACAGTCGAGCCACCTGGATGCGGGTACCGACAACGGGGTCCTTCACTAGCTCGAAAGAACGACAGCACACGAGGGCGACAGATCACGACAGTCGAAACGGCAATAGTAATAGAATAATAAACAAGCCCGACCCCATACATATATATATGGACAAACGTAAGCGGCGGGGAAATATATCGGACGGCGGAAAACTATGGATCGGAGGACGTAAGGATGATTCCTTCTGCAACGCCAGGGGGCCAAACCACTAATCTATCCGCTGGGATAACCGGGCGGAAACAATAACGCGTCGGAGCTTGAAACATCGGAGCGATAGCGGAACGGGAGCCGCAACGGCGGAGATATAACGGACATCACAGTCTGCGACGTAAGGTCTGACTCGGAAGAGAAAACAACTACAAGATTGGAAGGCTAGTGACTTCTGCAGCCACAACGGCAGAGTCATAAAGGGCGCGGCCTTCCGCAATGTCGGGATTTAAAACGACTAGACGACTGGAAAGATAGAGCTTTCCGTAGCCGCAACGGCGGAAGCCCACAATTCAAGGACCGACGAAAATAACAAAGCGGAGCTCTGAAAAGTCAGCGCGATAATCGGGAGACCTTGCGATTTGCCGTCCGCAACTGCGGAGACTAAAATAACAACACGTTCCGACTCGAAACCAAAAAATCAGCCGATTGAGCCAAATACATCTGAGAAGAATACGAAGCCAAAACTGAAAATTTATCCGCAACGGCGGGAACACAAGCAAAAGAGCTTCCGACTCAACGTTTGAAAACGCACTCAAAGGCCAAAAAACAAATTTAAACAAGTGGTGGATCAATTCAAGCATTAGAAACAGTCTTTTTGAAGAGTCATTAAATCAAATTAAAGAAGAACATCAAACCAATCTTAAGCAAAAGGAGGGTCCCGAAATTTTTGAATTTTGGGAAAATGTTGCAGCTGCAACACCACTTTATGTTTTGGATTATTCAGTTTATATTGGACCTTTGGACTTTAACTTTATGACTTTATTATAATTATTTGTTTTATAGTCTTATTAATAAAATCTTTATATTTTTATTAATAAAATATTTTTTTAACCATTTAGTCTTATCTTAAGACCTTTACTTTATGATTTCTGTTTTGAGTATTTTATAATACGGTTATGGGTCAAACCTTTTATTTTATGTTTTTGATTATTTAATATTATTGGTTCATGGTTTGGTCACTTTATGGTTATTGTGTTTACCTCCACGTGAGTTTTTTACACCACTTAATCGTATAAATAGATAAGGTTATTTTTTATATGTGATATCGATTTTGGAAGCTTTCACGTGTTTTTATTTTTGCGTAGTTTTATTTTCTGCGGCGATTGACTGCTTATTTCCTTCTTGGCTGCCTACGGCTTTCTCACGATTGCCTTCACGATTCTGCCTGCCCTGTCTGTCGTCTCTGTCTATCGATTGTTTGCGGTTTCTTCACGAGCTGTTTTTGTCTGCGACTTTCTCATAGAGGCATCACGGCTGCCTCCAAGGGCCTTCTCTCTGCCGGCTGTCTGCAAATTATCTGCGTTTTTTTTTCTCTCTGCGTGTTTATCCTTCACAAGCTGATCTGCGAGTTCTCGCTCTACAATTTTATACTTTACGGGCTCTATGTGTTTTCCCTCTGCGATTGTTGAGTCTCACCTTTGCGATTTACAGCTGAAGTCTTACTTCTGCAATTGCTGAGTCTCACCTCTGCGATTTACTGCTGAGCCTTACCTCTGAGATTGTTGAGTCTTACTTCTGCCATTGCTTTTGCGATTTACAGTTGAAGTCTTACTTCTGCGATTGCTGAGTCTTGCCTCTGCAATTTGTTTATTTACCAGCTGAGTTTTATCTCTGCAAATTTACCCATTGTGATTTCTCACGGGTTGGATCTGTCTCTTACGGGTGGGTGTTTGAGTGTCTTTCTTTACACATGGTCACTTGCATGTTTAGCTAAATTGATTGGAGGATTTGAGGCTTGTTTGCTCCTACTCTCTTTCAAGGTACGTATATGGTTTAATCAGTTTGACTTGTCCTTTCAGTGACAAGATCAAACTCAGAACTATCCGAGTATAAGGCGGATCCAACGAATGCTTATGATTCTTTATCTTCTATAGTTTATTTGAGATTGCGTTTACTGCACATGATTATTTTTCTGTACATAACATTTGGAAAAACATCTCAATGATCAACGTTAACACAGTGACCAGCAGAGCGTTAAAGTTAATGTAGTGACTTGCAGAGCGTTAAGTTGAAAGAGATGAAAGTTATGTTGTTAAATTTTAGTACAGTTTAAATTTTACCTTAGTTTTTTATATGTTCATGTATTGAAGTTTATTACTGATATTAAAACTCATCTAACCTGCAAAAATCAACATGGTATCAAAGCTTAGGGTGTAGCTAACTTTGTTTTGCAGCCAACAGAAACTACAACGATCCTTAGACAAGCTCTATACTTTACAGAAGGTTACTTTTCAAGTTGACAAGTAAAGGTTAAGATGACTACTCCTTCAGTAAAATTAGAAGATAGCCTTGAGGGAGCCTCCAACTTCAATGCATGGAAGGCTAGGGTTCTAAATATCTTGGAAGAAAGCGATCTAGATGATTTGGTTACTAGAGTTGTTGAAGAGCCTACTACAGCGCAAGGAAGAGCAACATTCAAGAAGAAGCAAGCCAAGGCAAAGCGAGTTATCTCTGACTCAGTTAAAGATAACCTGATGGTTGTGTTAGCTCCGTTAAGGACTGCCAAAGAATGCTTTGATGCTCTAGCTAACCTCTATGAGAAGAAAGCTCCTACCCAGAGAAGAGTCTTGAAGAAACAACTCCGATCAGTTAGAATGGAGAAAGACGAGAAGGTTGTTACCTTCTTTTCTGGGATCGCTCAGATAAGAGACCAACTCTTAGCCATTGGAGATAAGGTAGAAGACGATGATCTCGTGCAGACAATGTTCGATGGTCTCCCTACAATGTGGGAGACATTCTTGGCTTCAGTAAATGGACGAGGGGATCAACCCAACTTTGAAAGGTTGTGGCATGATTGTTTAAATGAAGAAAGCAGGATCCAAAGCAAATTCGTGCCCTCGCCAGAAAGTAATTAAACTCTATTTGTCAAAAGAAAGAAAGGAAAGGATCCCTCACCACACAAGGACAATAGTAAGGAACCTCGAGGTAAGCATTCCTTTAAATCAAGAGTTAAGTGTTATAATTGTGGTAAGCTTGGTCATTATGCATGGGAGCGTAGAAAACCATCTAACAAAAATTGGCATAGAAAGAAACACCATGTTTCAATTGCTACAGAAGAAGAGCAACCTCAACAAAAGAGGTCTAAGGTTGAAAACAAGAATCCAGGTCAAGGAAAAGAATATTACTTGGCCTCAACACTTTCAAGTCCCACCTTCAACTTTTCAGATTCTTGGTGGATAGACAGTGGAGCCTCTAAGCATATGACTGGATTTAAGGAGACCTTGGCATCTATTAAGACCAAGCAGTTTCACAAGAAAGTGGAACTTGGAGATGGAAGTAGCTTTGACATTAAAGGGGTTGGTTCAACCAACATACAGCTTGATTTAGGTACGTTGATTAATGTTGAGGAAATTTTATATGTTCTTGGTCTAAAGAAGAATGTTATTTCAGTGACAGTTTTAGAAGACAAGGGGTACTCTGTAACTTTATTAGAAGGAAAAGTTTTGATAAGGTCTAAAGGTAGAAGTATAAACTCAGCCATTGTGATTGGAGTTCGTGAAGGTGAACTCTATAAGGTCCCAGGACATGTTGTTAAAACTCTATACTGTAGTCAAGATTTAGAGATCAAGAGGGAGACATTTCTGCTCTCTAGTCCCCAACCAAGTGGGGTTGCAGAAGATGAAAGAGTGATCTTCCATCAGTCCTCAAATGACTTAGAGATGGAATCTTATAAGACTTCTAGCTTAGAGAAGCAGAGGGAGAAGGCCAAGAAGCCTACATTTGATCTCATTGAGAAGCCTATTGAAAAGCTTCAAGGTTGCTCCAGTGAGAGCCATGTCACTGATTTAGTTTACTCCCAATATGAGGAGACAATCCAACAACAGATTTGGAAAAATAATATGTTGAAAGTAATTCTCAGCCATCAAGGGAAGCAACTGTAACTTCCAAGAGGATCTATGAGATCATGCTTCGTGCTAAGATGGAGAGCTGTTTGAAGTTCTCAAGAAACCTTGTAATTGATGACAGGATGAAAGACATTGAGAAGAGTTATCACCATGTAAGGGTGAAGTATGTTATTGATATGCTGAGAATGTCTCTCTTGCTGAGAGGGAGTGTTAAAGTTAGTGCAGCTGCGAGACCCATTCTCAGAGAATGGTTTCCTAGTCAGTTGGCTAGAACAGAGCAAGACCCTAGAAGGTACCCTAGGGCCCCTAGTAGTCTCCTGGGGTTCTTGGTCTAAGACCAAGTAGGTTGATGCCATGGAAAAGCCCCTAGCATGTGCCTCTAGGGTATACTGGTCTAGGACCAGGGACGTGATGTCCAAGTAGATCCTGCAGATAGAGGCAGAGACATATTTTGGTCTGGAACCAAGGACGTGATGTCCAAGAAAGTTCTGCAGGGAGTTGATCAATTTTCAGTGTGAGATTGAAACAAATCTTAGTACTGAGAACCATTCTGCGAGAGAATGGAGGACCCGGTTAGGGTCTAGGGATTGATCAACTTGATTCAGTGTGAGATTGAAACTCAGCCTAAGGCTGAAAGCCATTCATTAAGAATGGAGGTTAATGATGTCCCCTCTCCTAATCGGTTATTGCTAAGTTTCTTTTCAAGGGACTGGCCACCCCTTGACGATGTCCCTAGTACCCAACCCTTAGGAGCAGTGTTAAGGACAAAAGGATTGTACCATTTGTTTGGATCTTCCCCCTTATACAGTGATGACAATATATATATATATATATAAACTATGTATCTTGAGAGAGAGAAAAGTCTTTGGTCTTGTTGACTGATTGTCCACCTTTACGGTTCACGTTGATCTTGTGGTTATTGAATCTTGGTCCTATTCTTACTGGTCCTAGCACTATCACTTGTGTGCACATTTGACTATGATGACTCCTATTTTATGGAGTGTATTTACCTAATGATTTATTAAAGACTATTGGACCATGTATTGTTATGGTTACCTTATGTTTTGTTAAAGGACCTTTAACCACTTATGGTTTTGGATTATTCACTTTATATTGGACCTTTGGACTTTAACTTTATGACTTTATTATAATTAATTGTTTTATGGTCTTCTTAATAAAATCTTTATGTTTTTATTAATAAAATCTTTTTTTAACCATCTAGTCTTATCTTAAGACCTTTACTTTATGATTTCTGTTTTGAGTATTTTATAATACGGTTATATGGGTCAAACCTTTTATTTTATGATTTTGATTATTTAATATATTTTTTTTTTTGGTTTGGATTATTGAATATTATTGGTTCATGGTTTGGTCACTTTATGGTTATTGTGTTTACCTCCACGTGAATCTTTTACACCACTTAATCGTATAAATAGATGAGGTTATTTTTTATATGTGATATCAATTTTGGAAGCTTTTACGTGTTTTTATTTTTGTGGAGTTTTATTTTCTGCGGCGATTGACTGTTTATTTCCTTCTTGGCAGCCTACGACTGCCTTCACGATCCTGCCTGCCCTGTCTGTTGTCTCTGTCTACTGGTTGTTTGCGGTTTCTTCACGAGCTGTTTTTGTCTGCGGCTTTCTCACAGAGGCATCACGGCTGCCTCCAAGGGCCTTCTCTCTGCCGGCTGTCTGCAAATTATCTGTGCTTTTTTTCTCTCTGCGTGTTTATCCTTCACAAGCTGATCTGCGAGTTCTCGCTCTACAATTTTATACTTTACGGGCTCTATGTGTTTTCCCTCTGCGATTGCTGAGTCTCACCTTTGTGATTTACAGCTGAAGTCTTACTTCTGTGATTGCTGAGTCTCACCTCTGCGATTTATAGCTGAGCCTTACCTCTGAGATTGTTGAGTCTTACTTCTGCGATTTACAGCTGAAGTCTTACTTATGCGATTGCTGAGTCTTGCCTCTGCAATTTGTTTATTTATCAGCTGAGTTTTATCTCTGCAAATTTACCCAGCGTGATTTCTCACGGGCTGGATCTGTCTCTTACGGGTGGGTGTTTGAGTGTCTTTCTTTACACATGGTCACTTGCATGTTTTGCTAAATTGATTGGAGGATCTCAGGTCTGTTTGCTCCTACTCTCTCTCAAGGTACGTATATGGTTTAATTAGTTTGACTTGTCCTTTCAGTGACAAGATCAAACTCAGAACTATCCGAGTATAAGGCGGATCCAACGAATGCTTATGATTCTTTATCTTCTGTAGTTTATTTGAGATTGAGTTTACTGCACATGATTATTTTTCTGTACATGACATTTGGAAAAACATCTGAATGATCAACGTTAACGCAGTGACCAGCAGAGCATTAAAGTTAATGCAGTGACCAGCAGAGCGTTAAGTTGAAAGAGATGAAAGTTATGTTGTTAAATTTTAGTACAGTTTAAATTTTACCTTAGTTTTTTAGATGTTCATGTATTGAAGTTTATTACTGATATTAAAACTCATCTAACCTGGAAAAATCAACAAGATCATCTTTATTATACTTGGACTACAATTTATCAAAAATCAAAGCATATGTGAAGAGTATTCTCGTCATACCCATTGTGGTTGGAATTAAACCATTTAACTTTTTAAGAGGCCCGATCAATTCTTAGAAATAAAACAGGGAGAAAATCTAGAGATTGCTAAGTTTAGCTTTTATGGATGCTTTAACTATTTATGGACTAGTTGTGGCCCTATCACTTCTATTTGAAAATCTCTTGTTTGATCCTGAAAACAAAGATCCCCTACACCTTGTCATTACATTAGTATTTCTCCGAGAATTTCCTTATTCAGTTGCTCTTTTAGGGGAGGGATCAAAACATGTTTTGAAATTGAAAATCCTTCCTTGGATTGTGCTATTTTATCAGATAACAGATGTAATATTCTTAGAGAGCCAAGTTCTATGAACTTATCCAATGTATCTCTCTTTACTGTTTGGAATCTAGTTGCTTCTATTCTTCCCATCATGGGAAAAAATTTACATATATTCTCTGTTTGATAATGCATTTGACTATTTCCTAGTTCTCTTTCGAAGCACTGGGATTTGAACCCATGACCTCTGCCACAAGGTAAAGTTGTAAACCACCATCTCTTAGGCCCCTTTGACTGCCTCTACTGTAGAGGCCAACGATAGACAACAACTCCCCCTCAAACACAAGTCAAAACTTTTAATGTATTGTTCTCCAAAGAGTAAATCTTCTCGAAAGGTGGCGAGTTGAAATCTCATGTTGGGGATTCTTGTACTTATGTGCTATCCATATGACATATAAAGTATTTATTAATTGCGAGAAGTATGAGTTTATTGTTATCATAACAATCTCCATGAACTTTGCAACCACATCCATGAATTCCTTACCCTTAACATCTTTCATTGCGCTTTTTATTTGTTTTGCATGTAGACATTTATGCAGGTCTACTACATTACATATAAAGTATTTATCAATTGCGACAAGTTAGGAGTTATTCCATCATACCCCCATAAATAAATACTCGCGATTTCAATGTTAAGTCTTCATCTTGTCTCTTCAACTACTCTTTTCAATTGTTCCAATTTCATCTTCTTATTCTGTCATGTTTATCTTGGTCTTCTTCACTATTAATTTTTGGGTGTTCTTTTAAATGGATACCATGGTCCATACCTGCAAAAGATAGGCATAATTTTTTGTTGATGTCTATATAAAAATGTAACCATATACTGGAATACATGGGTCGCCACCAGCATACCTATTGGTTCTTTAGGAAACCTTTCCTTCTACATGGCTTATCAACAACTCTTGCTGATTTCAACATGGGATCAATTTGTACCCAAATGTATCTCATACTTGGCTCAAGCTTTCACCTTCATCATCTCTTTAAGTTATAATCTCTTGTCAGTGGTTTCAATCCATCATTAAGTTGGATTACATGTATACCTAACAACCTCATGTTTATCACTTTCTGGTATATCTAGTATTTTCAAGATAGCAATATTTAATTATCATGGCCAACTAAGGTGCAATGGAAAACATGCCTGCCTTAGCAAGTCTCATCGCTGAACTTGAGTGGCATCTTGGCCTTTTTTGGGTCTTATTGAATTATTTTTAATAGGAGCAAATGGGCTATGCATGCCTTCATTCAATCCTCCTCATTTTGTTGATATGCCACTTCATCATTCTTTTGTCTTTTTATGCTAGTAGTTTTTTTTCTTTGTTTGACTTTGTAACATTCTTTTTCTACAATCTTCTTTTATTACTTGCTAATATCATCCATTGTTTTTTTTGTAAATTTTCCAATTGGAGTGCTAGGAATTTACAAGACATTAATGGCATTGATTCATTGAATTGACAAGCCTAATTGATACATCACATATCCGACAATGATGCTTCATTGTTTTATTCTCTCCACACATTAAACACCTGGGTTGAGAAATTCCCATTTGCTGAAATCTGAGGCCTACGACTATGCCTCACAGGGTTAGAAACCATGCAAAGATAGCCTTTTTTAGGCTTAATGAAAGGAAAGGCTTCCAAGTGGCTCTAATATGAAATATCCATATTTTCTATTTTGTTTTGAACCTTCAAAGTATGTCGAGTTGAGCATTGAAGATGGTCATAAGACAACCATCTCTAGCCATCTATAGGGTTATACATTTTAAGGGCTTTGGATTAGTTCTAACGGTATTCTTTCCAGCAAATGATAGGTGCTTGCAACATGAACTTAGTTATGAGATCATTTGGAACGAGGCTCTTTTCTCTCTCCAAAATGAGCTTATTAAAGTTATTGGGTATGCATTCCTTTATTAAAGTGGGCCATGATTTCCAGTCTATGGCCTGGTAGTCAAAGATATTTGTGACCCTTTGGATGCCTTTAACAGTATGGGCATTTGGCAACAAACTATATGGTGTTTCAACCAATGCTTTATTGTTATAGCTAGTACTAGAGACCCATCATAGAACATGATTATTGAAAGACAACTTTGATCTAAGCGATGATCGTTTCGATTAGTCGAGAGCCTAGCCTTCTCATCATTCAAATTTCAACCAACTAGTTGAGCACTCAGAGTCCCCTTTCCACCAAGTTTATGATTGATGGACTTCCAAGCCTTGCATATGCTCTTGGCTATAAAGGTGCCTTTGATGTTTGCAAGATTTTCTAGGAATGTCCCCTCTTTGGAGCTCCCCTCATTACATTGTTCCTCCAAAGGATTTTTGAAGCTTCATTGCCCTCCATTTTTCAGTGATCCATTTTGCACACAATGCTTGGGCTTGGGTATGGTTGTGGATCATCCTCAAACCTCCCCAGTCCCTTGACAAGGAAATTAAAGTCGAATTGATTTTGTGGAATCCTTGATTGAATAATTACTTGGCCCACATGGAATTTCTTAGAAGCTTCTTGAACCTTCGATATGCATTATGGGATGAATTTCAACATGATGAATGATAGACATGAGTGGTTGCCAACACACTAGTTCCTGTTTAAATTTGGCCGTGAATGTCATAGGTTTTGTGATTCAGATGTCTACTTTTTTGTTTTTAATTCTCTAGATCACTGATCAGTTTATTTCACAACTCCTTTGGAGAATCTTGAAAAGCAAAAGAAAATTTGAAGAATTTCAAAACTAGACTAGGCTGGATTAGAGATCATCCTTTTTGCTAGGTGCCAGTGAAGGGGACCAATTAAAGAAATGTGTTTCCTCCTTAGAGGTCATGAGTTCGAATTGGATGCATTCCAATTTTTGCTGAGCATAGGCCTCCTCCTGTTTCCCCAAAAAGAAACTTTAACAATATAATCTCAGAATGATGACAATCCAGAAATTGATTCTCCAGATTCTTTACCAAGGACACTTTTTCTTCTAATGTTTTTTCCTTGGTCTCACTTTAGTACCTATGTTTTTTCCATTTCTAATATTACAGTTAATATTTTGAAAAACCTATACTGCTTATCTTCCTATTTTGATGCATTATGAAAAATGGTTTTAAACTTAGTTCTGAGACTAGGGTTCAAAACCCCCTGAGCAGGTGTGGATGAGGCCAGGTGAAAGTCATGGGTGATTTTGATGCCATAGAAACACCCCTCATAGTGGGGCCACTTTTTATCATTACACACAGATCTAAGAGTTATACTATGAACCAGTGTTATCGGAACCGGACTGGAACCGGCAAAACCGGCCGGTCTGACCGGTTTACAGGGTTGGCCGGTCCGGTCAGCAAAAAAATTTGAAAAAACCGGATTTTTGTCTAGAACGGGTATGGAACTGGCCGGAACCGGCCAAAACTGGCCAAAACCGGCCGGAACCGGCCGGTCTGGACTGGGGACTCAGGAAAGTCAATTTAAAAAAAAAAAACCAGAAAACTCAATTTTTAATAGCTTGTGTGACTTGTGGGATGAGGTGTTAGGAGTCTGGTTGAACTGGAAAATTGTTGTAACTTATCCATCAGTAGTGGGTGCTAGTTATGAAGAAATGTACCTTTATAGATCTTTCCGTTGTTCTTCCAAAGTCCAATATTTCAAGATTAATTTCAATGCTTGTGGCCTGATTCAAAGGGATTTATGATAAACCATACATGGACTATGAGTTCTTATAAAAAAAATTAGTCCAAAATCTCTAATTGCAGCAGGACTAAATAAGAGCTGGGTTGTTTGTGATGTTTAAGATCGGTAGATTGGATGATGCCATATTTGATTTTTTAATTCTAAGTACCTGGTTTGCTTACTTGCTTGCATATTATTCATGTTAGCATTGGCTTGTATATTAACCTCATCCTTTTCTTTAATATTGAAATAATTTAACTTCATTCAAACATCTACCTATGCTTTTAACAGCTGAATTATCATTGGCTTTTGGCCAAGGAATCACTGTTATTGTTTTTGAAAGGTTACCTTTGGACAGGTTGTTGTCCACTGTTGTGAAATCTTCATCCCTGATGAAAGTAGAGAAGGATTAGAGAATATTGGAAATATTAGGAAGGTTGTCCATGGAAAAAAAGAAAAATGCTTTTGGTTATTTGCTGGCATGTATTTCAGAAGCTAATTCTCAGACTTAAAATCCAAAGGGTTAATTGCCGTGAATATCTTGAACATAAACTATATTATTGGAGTGACACTCATCCTTTGAATGTCATTGGGTTTTGGCTAAGGAATCACCATTATTGTTTTGAAAGGTTATCTTTGGATTGGTTGTTGTCCATTGTTCTATTGTTCTATTGTTATATATGTTTTTTACAAAATATGAATATTTTATTTATTTTTTAGTCAGCCGTTTTTTTACCGGTTCCGGTCCGGTTCACATTTTGGGCTTCGCTGGTTCGATGACCGGTCCGGTTCCGATAACATTGCTATGAACCGATGATGTTATAACAATTCATGTTCCAAATAAGCTGATCTAAATAAGTCCTCATGCTTTTATTAAGTCTGTACTCATAGTATTGTTATGAATAATGATAGAGTAGTCATAGTTATTGGTCTGTCTCTATGATACTAATGAATGATCATACTGAAAGACCACTGTAAGCAGCATTTTGAAAAATCTTGGGAATTATGAAATTTGTACTTTGTCAAGTCTCTTGCAGTGGCAATTTATAGAATTTGAAATTGCTATGTTGAGCTGCTGGTTAATTGAATATTGTTGGAAGATGTTGCATCCTTTTGTGTTAGTCATAAATTTTGAAATATTTGTGCATGGTGTTCCTTTAGTAAAAGGGTCTGTATTAGCGACTCATTGGGTTGTAATTAGGTACTATAGAGTCATCTTTAGATTTTCATCGTCAATAATTTTATAGCATAGTTGTTCGGTTCTTGCTTTCTTATTGTTT
>LPNX010815393.1:0-90676 GCA_001517045.1 Pseudotsuga menziesii | reverse complement strand
CTTGAGGTTCCAACATACAAATTCTTGGAGGATAACAAAATGTTAATTGGTTGATCTACATGCAAAGCTATCATGTCCGAACATGGGATTATGCTACCAGATTGGTTTTCTATTGTGATCTTTGGAAGCTTTTCACCACTTATTTTATCATGCTGTTATCTAAATAAATTTTAGATACATAATTGTTTCTGTTATTCATTTTAAGAATGATCATTCAATCTTTTGGTCTGGCAAGTTTGGTTATTCCATTGCCTATCCCTTTCGAATCCTATTGATTCGTCATATACTTAAATTTGTTTTAAAACTTAAAAGTATTCTAACTATTAAAGTTCTGTGCAATTCTTGAATATGGATATGCTACGTTCTGAACAACTCAAGAAAATAGGATCTCATGATTATTGCATTCTTATTAGATATAATTCTTTATAAGAATTAGAAAAAGTTGTGACTTCATCATCATGATGAAAATTTTGGGTCAAGTTTTATTCTCTAGGGAATTATTTAAGAAAATCGCAATATTTCAGTAAGCTTTATTATGAAGAAAGAATTTGTGGTACTACTATCCCAAAGACGTAAGTTTTTTTGCCTTTGCAATATTTCATTAAGCTTTACTATGAAAGAATCCGTGGTACTACTATCTCAAAGACAGATTGAACGTCATTGAATAGTCCATATAATTTGGTTTTCTGTATATGGAGGATTTATGTTCATTCTATTACACACAGATGATTTATCACTCTTAACAATTATGGGTTGTCCCTTTAAATGCAACCGGTGTTGCTTCTTGGTAGGTCACTTTTGCTTTAGCAACTTCACGGAGGTGGTTGTTTTGCCCAGTATAATCAACATTATACTGCCCAATGAAGAGCTCATTTTTTGAAGTAGTGTTTTCAATACGAATATTATAAAGCATATTCCAATGTTGTTTTTTCCCTTTAATGAGCTAATTTATTCTTTTTTACTTCTCTTGTTTAATTGAGTTGTTGTTCTTGATCAGAAACCATTGGATATAGTTTCTTGTTTCTCATTTAGTAATTTCAAGTCTATATATTTGTTGGTTGAATCTGGTGCATATAAATTCTTGTGTTACTTCCAACGGTCATGGTGGGTTTAACACTGAATTTTAGTAAAAGCCCTCTTTATTAGATACTCTCCGAGATGGGACTGGAAATTTCGTGGAGCAGACCAATCTCGGAGTGCTTGTGCAGTCGCATGCTAAGTGACAGTCCGGTTTTGGACTTGTCTTTGGTTTTGTTTTTTTAAAAACGAAGATTGAAGGCAGAAAGCTCGAGTCTAGGGCAAAAGAATGACTGAGAGGCAAGCGCAGTAACTGAAGAGCATAAAACACAATCCAAAATTACAGAGATGACAGTTAAGTGGAGTGCGTGGATGTTCCAGCTCTAAAACTCGTATGAAGGGGAGCAGTAATGCAGCCGCAACAAAAGACTATTTCTGTCAAATGTTGGTTCATGCACCAAAATATTTGCTAATCTGGAAGCTGGCATTCGGGAGCAGGTCCCAGGGTTGATGTGATAGCATCCTCCCACACTCCAGTACTAACATCACTGATGTTTTCAATGTTATTCCTTGTGGATCATCTTTTCCTTGAAATTGTTATCTATGGGATGTTTCATGCTATCTTACTACCATGGCATATCCATATGTTGGTATTTGGTTTCACATTAATACCCCCCTTGCCCCTTCCTGCACTGGTCACCCCAACCAACCAGCCAGTAATGTCCTAATCAACCCTTCCAATTCTATGTTTAGGTAAGGCCCCTAATTTGTTTAGCTGTTAAAGATATCTTGCAATGCCAGTCCTTAACTGTTTAATTTTTTTATATAATGCACTATTTAAGTTCTATATCTGTATTCCAACAAAACAAGATGACTCCTGAAATTTTTTATAGGCATGTAATCCATGCCTGTTGTTTTATGCCATTAAAAAAACGGTGTTTGATTGTCAGCTTTGCTTCGTTAAATTGAATATTTTCATGTTCTAATAGATTTGGTATTGTTGTTGTCAGGGATGGACCCTTTTTGAGATTGTCAGATATGCACTCGTGCATAATTGGATTGCTTATGAAGAGACCTTGAAACCAAACTCTGTTTTGGAAAAAATGGTGATAAGAAGGGTTGTTTATTCCTTGGGAGATTCGATTTCTCAGGAAACACATTTGAAATATAAGTGCATATTCAGTGACAAGAAGAAATTAATTATGCAATTGGTGCATTCTTTATATCAAACCAATTACAGTGTAGACATACATATTGCAGACTAATAATTACTGTCATGGATTGGTGGTGCTATGAAGGAAAGCAACTTTTTGAATTCAATAGAATCTGGATGTTCAGATATGTCCTTGTTGGGTTTTCCCTTCATGGCTCTTTGTCACATTATTATTACCATCTTTGTGAGGTAATACCTACTTCCATTTTTTGACATTCTCACCATATGGAACTTGTTTTAATTTGAATCCTTTTTTTGGTCCCTTACAAATAGGTGTACAACCATTTATGGTTATATATGTTATTTTTCCTTTCTAGGGTTGGTGGGTAGTACTTGAAAGGTGGCATTTGACCAAACTGTATGGACTTGACTCTGTAAGAGTAATTATTTTACAATATTGGGTTTGCTGTGATTTGAGTCACGAGCCAATATTTTTGGTGAATTGAAAGCTAACTTTTGGCCAGTTTCGACGGTAAGAGATGAAATTTTTCCTAAAGTACAAGTGGGAGATATGGTCTAGTACTATTTCCTATGAAGCATATTACCCTCTTTGGCATGATTCTTGAAGGTTTATAATAGATATTACTATTATTTTCACACCATTGTTCTTTCTTGTCTAGGAAGGTTAATACATTGTCACACATTTTGTGTCATTTGTTAAGGTGGAGCTGGAAATGCTTTGTTTGTTTCACAAGTAGGTTGGAAGTTCTGGCCGTTTGCACACTTAAAAACACCTAGAGGTGTCCTTACCGGTAGAAATTATGTCATGAAAAATATAAATGTTGTAAAATAATGTAATTAAAAGAGTGTTTTTTAGAGTAGTAACACATAGGCCATTGAAGACTATTGTTGAAAAGAAAATCCTTGGAGGTGGTTAAGTTGATAAAAAATTTGCTATGAAAACTATAGATGCTAGTAGAAGGATGTAATTGACAGAATACTTTTTAGCATAGTAATATATACCGGTGGAAGTGAGTGTTTGCTAAAGACGCATGCCACAAGTCAAACTATGGAGGAAGGGAAGGCAATATATGTGTCCCTCTCAGCGCTTGGTGATGTGATTAGTGCATTATAGGAAAAAAAACTCACATTCCTTAGAGGTAAATTCTCTTGATTTTTGGTAAATTATCTTCAGTAAGGAAAAGGTGTTTTCTCTTGAGTTTTGAGGCAAATACACCCAAGGACAATGATAAGAAGGCTAATAAAAATTATTTTAAGCAATATACTATCAATAAATTCCAATGCTTTAAAGAGTGTAATACAACCAAAGAAAGTGGATTTCCCATACATAAGGAGGTAATTGATGCATATTCCCAAGAGTTCACCCTTGCCGAGTACAAGTTATTTTCAAAATGTAGTACACCCAAGAATAGATCAACACATTCACCAATTCCAAGTTATAAACCTTGTGCGTGTTCGAATGGACCTTTTAAATAAAAATTACATATTTCATGTTAGAAGATAGAGTTATGTTTTGTTGGCTTGTAAATAAGTTGGAAGGGATAGAGATTCCTTGCATGAGAAGTAAATTCTTCTTCTATACTAGTCCCACCTATGACACATTTATAATAAAATTATATGGTTTGAATAAATACCCATGTTGTGCTGATCTACTAGTCCATGTGTTGCTTGCTTGGATTGTAGCCCGTGAATTATTATTCATGATTCAAGTCAATCTCAAATGTCTAGATTTTTGTAGTCAATCTCAAATCAGTAATCACATGTACATGTTCTCAACCTCAAGGAATTATGAAAACCAATGGAAAAACCTGATTTATAGGTTTGGTTTTGTGGAGGCCTATGCGGATTTTAACTTGGGAAACTTGAGCATAATCTCCATATGGAAGTGGTTGTTGTGGACGTCAAAACAAGCTCCTGTCATGATGAGGTTATGAAAAGAAAAGACATTTCCATTTAGAACTAACCTTTTGTAGATTGAGCCAATTCCAAGTGGAAATTTTCCACGTGGGTTTGATTTAAGTGCATGCCACACTGCGTGAGTGCACTATCCATGGTTTTTTTCTACATTTACAACTTTTATTTTTCCTTACTTTTTATTATTCTAGGATCTACTTATGCATTGCATACCAGGTATTATGACCATTTTTTTTGTGTTTTGTGCAAAATTTTAGTATTTACTATGCAAATGGGAATTTTAACTGAAAAGTTCTTTATTTTATTGATGTTTTCTTTTGTTTTTTATAAGTATGATATTAAAAAAACTGGTGTCTCTATATAACTGTTGATTCTCATTGTTTGTTGTTGCTTGTTCATGTATCTAATCAAGTTACTGCCACTGATGTAGATATGTGGGTAACATACATGTAATTGTCACATAAAGCCTTATTGCAGCTCTAGGTGTTTACTAGTGTTGGCCCACTAGATGGATGCAAGCTTATTAGAAAGGAAAAGGTACTATACTATTTATTATAATTATTCCCTAGTTACTCTTTTATTCCCTAGTTATTGTTTCTCTTCCTTGTTAATAATTTGTGCTTCGATCACAATCACGTTGAAAACCAATTAAAAAATGAACTAGCATGGATCCATCTTAGTTATAAATAAATGTAAAAAATACAAACGTTCCTTTTGAAACTTGAATATAGTTGAGGAGTCGAAGGTGAACAATCTACAATTTAGTGAAGCTAATTTCGATAGTGTTTAATAATTTTTAATGCTTTGTTAATCCGAGGTCCTTATTAAATTTTGAAAATAAGCTAACCATTTGATTTCCTTATTTGTAGTCATCCTATGCGTTTGTGGACTACTTTGACCAGCTGTAAACTCCATTTCAAGCCTTAATGGAAGACAGATGTAAGGCTCATTTTTCACAACAGAACTTTCGTCTTTTCATTTTATCCTTCTTTACTAATTTTGTTATTACTGCATAAGTAGAAGTGGCCGATCAATCTTGTACGACTATGCAAATTTAATCAGCCAAGTTAATTGGGCTTATGCGTGTGTGCAAAGAGAAGACACATCAAGTTAAAAGTTTTGTCAATGTTTTCTTGATTATTTTCTTTAATTCAAGTAATCAAGATTTGTGGTATGCCATTTTATGTAATTGTAGGGCCACTATTAATTATGTAGTTGGTGCAATCTTGTTGATGCCATTCATCTCCATTATTGAAATTTGATAGTAATGTTGTCTACCTGACTTTTCTCAAAGTTTGCAACATAAATGTTTTTTTTTTCAGGTCACTACAATGTTTTTGTTGGTGATCTCAGCCCAAAGGTCAAGATGTCTCTCAAATATTTGTTTTGGAAGAAAGTACCAAGAGAGAATTACAAATGTATTGAAGCATTTCATGCATCTACTTTTGAAGAAATGAATTATTGGCATTATTTGTAGTGGAAAGTTTTCATGCTATTTGCATGGCTATGCTTTGGTAAGCACCTTGATAAAGTTCATTGTTTCAGACATCTTGATAATAATTGAGCTTAGATAGATACTTGGTTGCATATTTCATTGTATATAGTTGAAATCAATCTAATTGCTCGTATCTTTATAGGATGATTCCTTGTTGGAGTTTCAAATAGCATTTGATTTGTTTGAAAATGAGGATCAGGATTTCCTCATAAATGTTATAAATCAACTTCCTGAACCCAAGCATCAAGGCACCAGAGGTGCAGCTGCTGGACAATCTTCAGGGCTACAGGGTGATGTTTCTAATAGTGGCAACACTGCTTGGGCTCAAACACCTGTTGTAATGGATACCTTTGACGATGTCCAAATGACAGATGGTGTCATTGTTCCCAATGGAGTTGATATTGAATTGGATGCAATAGAAACAATGTATGCATAAAGACTAGCGAAGATTAAAGGAATTTTATTTGGTGAAACAACTATACATCTTATATTGTAGTTTTTGTACAGTCACAACAGGTCCAAGGGGTGAAGGTCAAAGCATTCAACTACAAGTTGAGAAAATGATAGAGTATCTAGAATCTATTAATATAATTGAAGTACAAAGATGAGCTGCAGTAGAGTCACGTCTCCTTGCTAAGTATAACATGGAAAACAAAATCAGAATTGAAAATTGTGGAGTTATCAGGCCTTTGATAGCACTGCTACATTCTTCTGACTTGAAGACCCAATAAAATGTTGTTATTGCTTTATTGAACTTATCTATCAATAAAAACAACAAGAATGAAATTGTTGTTGTTGGGGCTGTTGATCCACTGATATATGTACTCAAGACAGTAAATCATGAATTAAGAGAGAATGCTTCCACAACATTATTTAGTATTTCAGTCATGGAAGAAAATAAAATCAGTATTGGTCAATCAGGTGTATTCAACCTTTGGTGGATCTTCTTAGGGATGGCACTCCTCAAGGAAAGAAGGATGATGACACTGCTATATTTAATATTTCTATCTATCATGACAACAAGGCTCGCATAGTGAGGGACGAAGCCGTAAAATCTCTTGTTGAGCTGATGGACCCTACAGCTAGAATGGTAGACAAGGTTGTTGCTGTATTGTCCAATCTTTCAACCATTCCTGAAGGTCAATATGCAATTGTTGAGGAGGGGGGCATTCTTGCTTTGGTTGAGGTAGTGGGAATTCCTGCTTTGCTGCAACTTTGTACAAATAGCATTAGGTTTCGTGCTATAATTTTGTAAGAAGGTGTTGTCCCACCATTGGTTGCATTATCACAATTGGTACTCCACGGGCTAGAGAGAAGGTGATAATCCTAATGTTAGATTAGACTTTCCTATTTTGCACATGAACTTGGTTATTGTTGTTAGCTATTGAACATTATAAATAATTTTCTTCATTGTTTTTCTACTTTACAAGTGAGATTTTTTTATTGGATTTTGAAGGAGTGAACTTAACTAAGTGGGCCATTGAGTATGAAGATTCTCTTGTTGAGGCTTTTCCATTGAGTATGAAGAGCCTGCTGCTGAGACTTTTAAGCTGCTAAGTATGGGTTAATTGAAGCTGCTGTGGGATCTAAGTATAGCTTAGCAGCCAAGTACAAGTTGGATGGTTTAGCCATTGTAATATTTTGAAAAGCCATCGATGTATAAAATGATTTTCATGTAAAGTTATATGGAGACAGTTTTTGAGAAAACTCATATTTATTGTAATACTTGACATTTCATATAATATAATTTGTGCGGTTTAAAACTTATATGGTTGTACTTTATATTATTTATAAGTGTTGTAATTAACTAATTAATGTGACATTGCATAATTCACATGTGTATTAAATGATGATAAATAATGTATGATTCTGTTTTTAATTTAAACATAATATCATATTAAAAATTTATATTGATTAATAATGGACACCATTAAAACTACTAAAATATAATAACCACACATAAAATGACTAAATTAGTGACCAATAAATGAGATCTCGACTAAAACTAACTAAATTAGTGACCACATGAACCTGAAATATCTTGAATCCCATAAACATATAGAATACCAATTCAAATACCAACATACATAAATTTAACAGTTAAAAACATGTATTTACTCTTGAGAATCACACAAACTACATCATAGCAATTGCTAAGAGTCATTAAAAACAAAAAGAAACTTTATATCATAGCTAAATAAACTTGCTAAAAGTCCTACTCATTTCTCTTAGCTCTAGTCGGATTTCATCACAATGAGTAACATCGAATCATACATAGACCTCTATATGTATTTAGCTTTACAATGTTGCTTTGGCAATCTCCTAATAGGCCTGCAATATACAAACAAAATGAGCGAAAAAGGCTCTTGATATTAAATATTTCAAAATCTAAGGTATCACATTTGGTGAATGAGTAAAATCCATTTACATACTACAAATATTCCAATAGATTTTCATTCACCAAAACCTGCTTATCATTATCAGAGGCCTTGATTAATCACTCACAAACGACATATCTGGTAAGCTGGTGATCTTGAATCCTATTCTCCAGAATCTCAAGGCTCTTGCAACACACACTCTCAACTTTCATGAAAAACTCTCCTGACTATAGAGCGATATAACACGATTCCAAAACAAGGGAAATTGCCATGCAAACATCTGAAGAAGAATGCACATGATCTGCAAACTATAACCATAGAATCAATATAGATACCATAGCATAAAAAATTGTGTCTGGTGATGCACTATTATCAAAACCTAGTGGATTACAATATTCCCTACTTGCAGGGAATAATAAGATAAAGCTAATGCATATAAACTACATAGCATTCATTCAATAACACTAAAGCTAGCATTCTCTCTCTCTCTATATAATAACACTAAAACCAGTGCTTTTATTGTATGGAAATATATATAAACATATTTTATAAATTACAATAAAAAGCAACTAAGCAAATCTCAATTTATTAAGTTTTCTAATGAGTAATTCAATGATGAATTAGATCTTCCTCCAATTTCATGCGCTATTTATTGGACTATCCTTGCACAACTACAATAAACATCATTCAAGTGTCGGGGAGCCCGACCAATCGAGTAGCCTTAGTGCCAAGACAAACTTCATTTGTGCAAAAGAAAGCCCATGGTTATGTCCATTTTGTATGCAGTCCATTTCAAGGTTTCAGGTTGGGATACACGGCCAAGTCAAACTCTGTCAGTGATACAAAAACCAAATTGCAAGTGTCAATACTTTAATGTTTTCTTCTCATTATCATATAAATAATCGGTGAATTTCTAGGTTTTTTTATACTGATATGTGTCCTCACCCATGGTGCAGTGCGCCCTTCCCAAAAATAAGCGAATAATAAAAATACAAATATTATAGAGGATAAACAGTAATCAAACAATTAGTGGAGTCACATCCCTCTCTCACAATCAATACAATCATTTTATCAATACAACAAGAAGACATTTTAAATACACAGAGGGCTGAGCATTTCAAAAGAACATCCACCTCTTTCCAGCAGAGGTACTAAGAGATTAGGGTTGTCCTTCAGGCCATCTTTTTGCAAAAGAACATAACTAAAGAGCATGGGAAGTAAGATGAAATTACGATGATTCTGGAAACCTCTCGTATTAAGGGAAATGGTTAAATCTTATGAGAAATAATTTGTTTTATAATCCATATCAAGAAATAAATAAACATTTCATTCTCAAGAACCTCAATTTTAGAATTTTATATTGCATTTGAACAACTAAAACTTACTTGTCAATCGTTAGAATTCCAAAGGATGAGCACTTAGTTGAAATGGACGTAGCTATTGAATCCACTGTAACGATAATTCTTAAGATTTCCAATCCAAAATGATTCACTGTTTTCCTCCCTACCATACCCTAGGGTACTCCTCTTCCCTCGCACTCTTATCCATACTCTACTAGCTAATGAATTATGATAAGAGACTCAATAATGAGGGAAATCATATTACTAGTTGCATCATATTGAACCACATTTCAATCATTCATCTTCACAGGATTTAGAGCCCAAGCTATCTCCAAAACTCTATAGAAAAGAAAAAAAAATGTGAGTTTGATGCTCATTTTTTTTCTTAATAATCACTCGCCTCATTCTCATTCTCCCACTTTCTTTCTTTTTTTTTTACTTTTCTTTGTGTTTTATTATTATTATTATTATATGCTTTAGTTTTTTTTTCCAAATTTTGTTGTTGTTTTTTTTAAATCTCACCCAACTTTGATTGTTTATATTTTTATAATTTTTTATTTTGTTATTTCTTTATTATTATTATTTAATTTTTATAAGATTTATTATATTGTTGTTGTTATTAATATTATTAGTATTATTATGGATACTAATTTATCTATTGCCTTAAAATTAATTAATTAATTAATTTTCATTTAATATATTGCCAAGCTATATTTATTTAATACTATTAATTCTATTTTCCATGTCCAATGATTATAATTAATTAGTTGTCGCATTTTCGGGGTGAACATGAATTTCAAGGAGCCATGCTTCCTACATGCCCTTCATATATTCCCTCGAGTGTTGTTTTGTCAATGACAATTGAGATGTTGTTAACTCTACCTGCCTACCGTGATGATGGCTAGTGGTTCCTAGGGAATAAGACCGAGTCTTTATTGCGCACCCTCCTAAAATGTACCTTGTGAATGATTATACCACAGCCTACCGTCATGGTAGCAGGAACCTAATGAGTTGGAGCCTCTCTTTCTCTAATCATACTCATCGTGTTGACATTGGATAGACTTAGTTGTATCATGTTTAGCCACATCCCATGATGTGGACCGATTGGCAATCACATATGACATCTACATGCAAACACCACACACATCAAATATTTTAAAAGAAGATTTCTAATAAAAAATATGAATCATAGCTTGACATCACCTATCAAAGTAACAAACTCATCTAGAGTCTATGCACATTACATGCATCAAATATTTTACCAAGATTTCAACATAAGCATATATTTGTTTACCATATTATCAACACATATCACTAACTTACAACTCATTATGAGTCTATGATGTATTTATGCCTACTTGTGTTGCATGTACCTGCTCTACATGTCACACTCGATAACTCATCAGAGTACATGCTATTTATATAAACATAAACATTAATCAACATTTTTTTACATTGCGAATAATTTAAACATCTAAATCATCATAAAATCATAACAAAAACATATAAGCATTTGATCAACATCACATCATATCACGATCATGTGAGTTTTCTATCACACTAACATCAAAGCATAATTATCAATGAAATCATAACATGTCTTTCATAAGATAATCATATAGAGTCATCATCATTATCACATAGACAACAACATGTACTGGTCTGGATCATCCAAAACCAAATATTCCAAAAATAAAGCATCACATAGTCTAAGCCTAAGCCACACATAACTAGGTCATTCAAAACTAAATGCCCGCAAAGAATATTCATGATCAAATCTATAATCTATAGTCAAAGTTTATAGTCTATCACAAAAATGGGGCACTGCAAAAGGTGATGACTTAACGATTAAACAAAGTTTATAAGCGAAGCTTAATTGCATCGCATTGTTTTGTTCATATGTAGCTTATGATATTCATATATTTGTTTGTAGGTTATTTATATCCATCTCGGAAGATACCATGAATCATATGGTTTGTTGAGTTTCTTAGAGTACCGAGCTTGGAGCTTTGTTCCGTTTTTATAAATGAAGCTATTTTCCTAGTTTTATAATAATAAAAAAATTATGTTATGAGAAAATATGTATGATATGTTAAGGTGAAAACAGTAGGAATTATGTCGGTTTCAAGTTAGTTGTATGCACCATTATTCATTTATAATTATGTGGCTCAACCAAGATACATACATTGACCCATTTGGATCCATGAGTGCATGATTAATCATTTGAATTGGAGTTTCTCCAACTTTTAGAGGATCAATTCTAATTGACATGTTAACATGCTAACATTTGATAATGCAACCTTTTTTTAGGAGAGATCAACAAATAGTTGAGGTACTCAAATTCCAGGGACCAATTGTTTTTAAATAATAATGAAAGAATGTGTTGACAATAGTGCTCTATTTGTATCAAGAAGTATCACAGGATTTGGTTTTCCTAATATTTATTACAAAAATTAATTGCTTGTTTGAATTTATTCTCATCAATGTACAACAACTAAAATTGGAAGGTCAAAATCCTAAAAATTTCATACAAACTTATTTAAAACAAATATCATCAAGAAATTTGTGAAGTAAATGATCCTTTGTGTAGATGATTTGACTCTTGAAGGTTTAGATATGTTGTTGACCTTGAAATCCATGCCTTAATGAACGGGAACATATTCCTCATGCTATTACAAATCACCCTGGTGTGGATAGGATAATAAAAATTCAAGAATATTTGAGGAAAATTAAAAATTGGACGAGAACTATATTTTTGCACAGATTATTGAGTGATAATAGATCAAAATCATTCCATATTGTTGAACTAAATTACTTGATTTCTTATTGGTGAATGTAAAATCATATATTGCTTGCATAATACCAATTGAAGGCATGTCATTCATATTCGTTGCTTAAGAAATATTTAGGCCTTTCTTCCACCTGTTGCACCTCAACTTAAGTTGCTAATTCATAATGTGTGCGCTTTGAATATCATGTTCAAACAACAAATTTAATCATATTAAAATAAAAATAAAAGAAAACTCTAAATTTAGTATTGCAATAGATGGAGAATGGACACCAAATCAATATGAATAAATTTAATTGAAGAAACTTGGATTCAAAGTAGCACTATGTGTAGCAAGGCATTATGTATTCCTCTTGATATTGTTGAGTTTGACTATATTGAGATTCAACCTCAAATAACGAATTTCACCTTAATATTTTGTGTTTGTGAACTTGATCATAGGTACAACCAACGATCACAAATTATTCAGAAGTGCTTCAACTCAACTTTGCTTTCATTTAATCATCATGGGAACAAATCTCTTTCATGTCGTTTCCTGCGGATTAAATGCACTCATGAGTAGAGTTCTACAATTAATAGTTAGGAATAAATGTTCAACAAAATATTAAAAAGTATAACTAATATACATATAGATCTAGTTGGGAACCATATTAGAAAACCAACAAAAGCATTGAAAAAATAATAATATCTTTTGTAGACACACACAACATATCAAGAATGCTCCAATTAATTTTCTTGCTACAAAGAGTTATTGATATTCATTCCTACATAATTCCATTGGTCTTTCTCTAGAGAGAGAAGGATTGATATCAATAAGGTGAACTAAATAATCTTAGGGCATTTAGTCTTTGAAGAATTTTTTTTATTGGATACAACAACAAAGAATTTGGTTTGTTTCCTAATGAACAATTAAAGTTGAATTCCGTCAAGCGATTCCTTTTTGGATAATAAAAAAATTAAATATTGGTATGAACATGCATATGCATGAAAATGAAGGTGTTAAAATATTTCTGATATTTTTCATCCACCAAAAATAGTTATTTCATTAGTTCAACTTCAATAGGTTCACGAACCGAAACTAGGCAAGGTTATGGGTATGCGACAAGTTATAATTGTCTTGCCCTTGTGGGTAAATCACAATCTATGCATTCAAATAGAACTTTTGGGCCTCCATATCGATATAGAATAGAGAGGAATGTTATTAAGAGGATAATCTTGGACATTTACACTAATTGTGACTACACAACAACATTGTCATGTGACAAAATTTTCAGCCACACTTAAATCTATTTTGTTCTTAGAGATAATGAAGACTTTGTAAGATAATTTATCAACTAGATATAATGTTGTACATGCTTATCGTATGTAGTGCAATGGTCCTATTTTATTAAAACATCAGTACAATGGATGGAATGCAGTGAACCAAGAAGAATCCAATAAGAGAGGATCGAAGAACATACTCATGTTCTTCACCCAAATCCAATTCTATAAGTTGTACACATTGAAATAACCAACTAAAAAAGGTAAGTATTATCGTTGTCCTACACTTCCATGGACACCCATTTCAATTGATGAATATATTAAGGTGTGGATTACGTAGGTATTTTCCAACTAAACTTAATTCTAGTCCATCTGAACAATCTAAAATCTTGTGCAATGTTCTATATATCCAGTTATTCCAAACTCAAGAAGTTATGTTAGATATATCGGAATCGACTCAATAAAGGATGGAAATATGGGCTCTTAACATTGCATTAAAAAAAACAATCATTCTTCATAGCTTCTAGATTTCATGGTGTTGTAGTTTTAGGACAATACAGTGAAAATCCAAAACCTATGAAAAATGTCTAACCATTGTGGAAGCATCCATAATCAAAATAAATCATATTTAGTTGCAAAAATGCGCTTTGAGCGGGCTTACGAAAAAAATAGTTGAAAGGGTTTTCAACTTACCCTTGCTACTATATTCATGAATTGTTTGGTTTTCACAACATCTAATTATTCAAATAGATGGAATACATTCATTACCATATGTTTAAGAGGGTATATCCACGTACCTTCTATATCGCTCTTGAATGACCCAATCCCATGTGTTTCCCTTGTCTTTTTTTGTTTTATGCCAAAGAGGTTAATTTTTTTTCTTGTCCACAACATTTTGAATAAGATTTGGCCTGAACCAAAAGGATTTTCCTTCAATGCCAAAGCTTCGAGAGTGATGTTTCAATTCTTCTAATTCTTACTCAATCTATTTTTATTCTTTTTTCCATTTATTCCTCCAAGAATCCCCTTTTTACTTATTATGCCACTAAATTTTCTCCCTCTTTGGAGAATGGATGCAGTTATCACCATAGGGTAGGTCTCCCTCAACTATTAGGGTTGTAAAGCTCCAAAAATCCAAATCATGTTGCTCCTTCATTGCTTTCCTTTCATATCTATCCCGAGGCTTCTATAGATTGAAATAGACTTGGACAAGTTCTTCAAATTCAGTGTTGAGCACACTTATTTCCCCGGTACATGCCATTATTAGGAGGAGCTCTAGTTCTCAAGCTCTACTAACAAAAAAAATTGTTTGTGTATGAGGTAGGAAGATAGTAAGAGAGTTAAATCTCTTGTTTACATCCAACTGAATACAATTAGGAACAAATAGTTTGAAATATAATCTAAGTTGGGATTTTGAGTTATCTAGTCTTCACATTTGATTCTCAAACTTTATTAACTAAAAATGAAGTATAAAAATAATAATCTATTTCCCTCCAAATGGTTCAAATATAAGGTCTTGCAAATTAAAATTTTTGCATTAAACTAAAATTTTCCTTCTAAATAATATAAAATCAGCTAATTGGATCTTAAAGGTTTCAAAAATTCTTATTAAACCTTACTTGAGACATTGAAATTAAATTAAACTTTGAAATGTAAACAATTGATTTTTATCCCATGACTAAATTAGTTTTTTTTGTCATTTTTAGTTATCACTAATTATTTAGTCATATTTTTCGTCCCATGACTAAACTAGTCATTTAATTTTTCCATTTTTAGTGGTGTTGCTCAAATTTAGTAGTGTTTAGCTTTAAAATATTATCATGACAAACTTTTTTAGTCATGTAGTCATTAATATGCTAAATTCTACTTGTGACTAGATAATTTCAAGAGAGCTATGTGTAATTTGATAGAGGTGATGTGTGTTCTTAGCCTGAGTAAAGTTGAGAGATAATACCAAGGGGTGGCAGGTGCGGGGGGGATCCTCTTGGATCCCAGAGGACATGTTGAACAAACCTTCGCTTGGGGCCTTGGACACAGGACCAACAACGAGGCCGAGTGGTTGGCGCTCCTACAGGGACTACAATCCTTAGTCAGTAAAGACCTCCATAGATTGCGATCTTCGAAGACTCTCGGCATGTTATTTTCAAGATGATTAATGGATACACCTCTGGTTCAATTAATTTTCATCATCTATATGAAAAAGCTAAGCCTCTCATGTCTAAATCCTAGGAGCTATTCCACATTCTTCGCAATAATAACTCAACTGCGGATGCCTTGGCAAACATGGGGGAATCCCTATCTCAAGGCCAATTCAGTCTTAACGGAGAATCCGCTTACACCAAATTCATTCCCTAATGGCTTGTCGGGCTTATTCTTTCCTCTCTCAAGGCAAGTGGTCTTCCCTCTCTCCACTTCTCAAAGTGTTTTATGTTTTCCCTAAAGGTTTTTTAGAAGAACTCCCCCTCCATTCACCTTATCCCTCCTTCTTTTTTACTTCCTTCTCCCCCTCCCCTTTTCCCTCCATCTTTTTTACTTCCTTCTCCCCCTCCCCTTTTCCCTCCATCTTCTCCTTTTTTCTTTCCCTAGCTATTTCCTTTCCCATCTCCCTTATCCCTCCCTTCACCCCTCTTCTCCATCACATCGCGTCGTGCCCTCCTCCCACAGTTGGCTCCCACCTCGTGCTCCTTCCTGAAAGGTCTTCTCACTTAATGTGTTGTCCTGCATTTTCTCATATCCCCGCCGCGTGGATCTCACTCAGCCTGCATCCTTTCTTGGACAACGCAGGATTTATGGCCCACCTCCCCCGGGTTAATTGCTCTCTCCCCTCGCATGCTCCAAGTCTTATCGCTCTCCTCACCATGTCTTCTCCTCGAAGCTGCCTACAATCTCATTTCACTCCATCTCTCGGCTCTGTCCATCATGTAATTCGTCCGGAGCGCATTCTCTTGGATGTCATAGCAGGCGTAGATGAAGGGTGGTTACAAGAAATTCCATGGAAAGCTCTCCCTCTCACCGGGACCTTCGTGAAGGAAAGGCTCGCCCTCGCAGCCTTCTCCTATTATTCTTGTAGCTCCCTTATAGGCTCTTCGTTGTGGTTTGCAAGCATAGATTCTGGCCCTAGTCTCCCGTTCGACGCTCAGTCCTTCACTGCTGAGAAAAACACGATTTTGGGCTGTCACTGTTCAGGGTGGAAGGAAGGCGCAGTGGGCACTTTATCCTGCCGAAGCAAGGAGGGTGCCTCCCTCCAGCAGGAGCTTAAAGTGCTAAAGTATATCCTTAGTGGCCTCTCTGCAGAGAATCAGGCTTGTGTAGCAAGTTCAGTCCGAGCTCTGCATAGCAACTTCGCCCGTATTGATATTTCCTTAGGAAACGACAGCATGTCTCAGGCTAACGAAAATGCTGGCATTATGGACGTAAAGAAGAATCTCAGGCGTCTCTATGAGATGATGGTGATAGGCATTATGGATAATAATGAAATAGCATAGGAGGTCAAGAGCATGGGGGAAGTGGTAAGTTATACATCTCTGCAAATCAGCAATCATGATGCAAGGATCGACGACAACAAGAGAAAAATCAGGGAGATGATGGGTAAGGTCGATAGAATTCAGGAATATCTCTAGCGCCTAATCAATATGAACTAGTGTAGCAAGGCAAATGAATCCCCTGCAGCTGCAACACACCCCATGGAGGAGGAATCAGTGGTTTAGCCCGTGAAGGCCAGAGGCAATCTTTAATCGGTTCTCTCTTAAAAATGTTAATATGTATTATTGTCTTTTGCTTTGTAGTTAGTTTATAAGGGTATACACTACCCCAAGAACTAGTTGTTTTGCAAATTCCCTCTGTGGAATTTATTGGTCATCTCCTTGGATCAGTTTTGTATGCAACATTTTTGAACTGCAAGAACTCTATGTTCCTGCTTTTTTCTCTGTAATGAATGGCTGTGCACAACCTGTTTTATAAAAAACCTTTTTGTTTCTGTTAAAAAAAAAGATGAGAGATAATACCTTGAAATCTATGATGGTGAAAAAAAGAAATGTCTCTCTTAAGTCTGAAAATCACTGCTCTGTAAATTCTGCTCACTCCCCATTAACTTCGCTCTGATAGCATGTAAAAGTTTCACATTCCTCAACCTGGTCTCAAGTTTCACTAACATTCATATTTAATGCCCAAACCCATCGACTGCTGAAAATGAAGGTTAATCTCATAAATTAAATCAGACTTGAAACACTTGAAGAAATTTACAGACTTAAAGCAGAAATTAATTGCACACAAATTAAAAAAGTTCCTGACTCGGAATTTTTGGCAAAAGCCTTAGGGAAAATCCCCGAAGGGGAAAACCTATGAGAGAGTTCTTTTATTTTCTTCAAAGTAAAATGCAACAGTTTACAAACTCAGTAAGCACAACTTATCTCAACCATGAAAGACAAATTCTCAGCCTCGAAAACAGTGTTGTAGCAAACTTGAAAACAATGCCAAACTTGGTCTATCTCCTCGGTTTTTGTGTATATTTTAACAACACTTATATTCCTCAAACTTTGTGCCCAAACAACCCTCAAAATGCATGCAACTGGTCAACAACACAGGCCACTTGTAGAACTGTACGGACACTTCCATTAAATGCTAAATCTGCTCCCTTGGAAATTGTGCCAGGCAGTTTGGGATTCGTGCCCAATCCTCGGTAATGTGTGCATGCTCCCTCGATTTTAGTGTCGTTGTATAATGTTGTAGGTTGCCTAGGAATGCGTGCCCACAGTGTTATTCTCTCTCCCAACTCTCTTCTCTTCTCAAGAAATCGAGTTCTCTCCAATTTTCTTGGATGAATGAATGAATGTGGCTATTAGGTTTTCCTTTTTTGTTTGCTTCATGAGGGTAACTAAAAGGACACAAGATCCAAGGGCCCACATTGGGTCTTTTGATGTAAGATCAATGGACGAGAATAAATGCACTTTTTTTCTCCATAGTAAATATTTTCTCTCAACTTCTCAGTTAAATAATTCAAAAAGTCACTTTTGTCTAAAGTGAAATTAATTTCACATCTCATGAAATTAATGCAAGGGTCATGTCACTTTTCTCTTTTTAGTGACTTAGGCACAAATTCATTAGGGAACACTTTTATAGGTACAAAATAAACAGCTGCTGCGACTTCAGGTGGAGATTACAACGATTTTTTGCAGTGGTTGCTATTCTTTGTCGCCACCTTAGTTTTTTCTCAGTGCTTGGCTAGGCTTTGTCTTTTGTAGGTATCGTTGTTGGGGTTTGCTGCAGTTTCCAGTTGCAGTGTGGTTACGTAGGGTTTAGATAGATTCGGTTGCAGTCTTTGTTGTTGCGTAGTATGGTCACCACCTTGCTTTTTCCACAAAGTTTTAGCTCACGACTTAAAAGAAAAGGCTTTTTTTGTTTCCTTCGAAGGTATAGCCGATGGGAGAGGATGAGATTCCTCCTCTTCTAAATTAACTTGTTAAGAATAGTTTTTAAATATTTTTGTAATATTTTGGGTGGAGGAAGGGTGTAGACCTGACCCAATATTCCTCCTATCTTTAGCCAGAATATGCAGTTTTATTAAACTAAGGTTTCAGGATTGGAATTTTCTTTAAACATTTTATTATTTTATATTACTTTACAGCGTTAATTGTTTTTTAAACACTCGCACTTGTTATTTTGCAGGCTAAGTATTGTTATGCTTGCATGATTATAACGACTTTCCTAGTTGGCCTCAAATTTTGGCTTGAAATTTCTGTTTACTGCATTTCAGTATCTCTTATATATAGAGAGAGATGCCTTCGCCTCTACAAATTTGAATGCTTGGTTTAAATAAATAAATGGTAATGAATCCTATTTTCCTTCCATGAACCATATTATAGATGACTTATACATATATGAGAAACCTTTGCAGCTTGACCTCTATAAGTATAAGTTTTGTTGCAGATATTAAAGATAATTGGGGTTTCCATACCTATTTTCAAAATTGTATATGTTAATTATTTTTGCAATATGCGGTTCTTACTTTCGTACACAACTTTTGCTTGATACAAATAAGGTTTACATGAAAGCATGTATTTCCTGTTCTATTTTTATGATTTGAAGTGGTTCTATACGCTTCCATAAAGTATTTGTCCAATTACAGAACTGGTTATATCTCCTAGTATTGCCTTTGAATACAAATAAAAAATAAAAATAAATAGCTTGAACTTAGAAAATACACATTCTACTCAAATAGATTGAAACTTAGAAAATACACATTCCATTTTATGATGCTTAGAGTTGAAACTACTACAATTTATTAAACAAATTATTGTTTGCAAAACAACGATGTTAGTAATTATGCATGATTTTATTCTTTCATTCAAATGAATCTTTTCTCCTCTAAAAAACAATAACAATATTAACTTGATCGAAGCTACTTTTGGGCCCTTTTGTCTTTATTCATAGACATGTCTTTAGCCATCATTTCCCAAATTATACTAGCAAGAAATCTATAATAATAATAATAATAAAATACAATATAAGAACTCTTTACCATGACAAAATATTTCATATGATAGGTATTAAGAGAACTTTTCTATAAAAAAATTTCCTTAACGTAATAGATTGTGCAAGTAATCTACTCCACCCAACCTAGAAGTGGAATTTTCTTTTGTTGCTCAAAAACCACTCTCGAGCCTTGCATGTTGTTATTCGAAAAGGATTAATGATTAAATGGACTTCTTTTAATTTTGATTTATGGTCAAAATTCGATTGTTCACCAGAGTTCCATTCCCAATACTTGTTCCTTTAACTTCATAGGAACTCTTTGAAGTGAACCTAGATAGTCGAATCTCTTGAACTTGCTAATTTCTTTTATTTGTTCTTGGTGGTTTCCTTTTATGTACCATGTGCCACTTATATATAAATATGTATGTATGTGTGTGTGCTTCTTGATAGATAGAGAAGATTGGCCTTGTAGAGAGAAGGGAATATAGAGTGAAACTGCCACTCCCCATCTAAAAATCATTATAACAAATTTGGTGTTTAAAATGAGCCTCATAAAGAGAGAGCCACCTCATAAGGAAAAGAGCCACCTCATGAGTTGGAATTCAAGAAACGATAGAACTTCAAGAAAAAAATTATACCATAATGGTTGAGTTGGCATATTTGTCATAAAAATGTGATTTTTTTAAAATTCATATATTCCACTTATCTCCTTGTGGTTTTACTCAAATTTTGAGCGGGAGCACTAGTTGGATGTGAAACTGAATTATGCATTCAACAAGTACCCACATCACTTACTTTCGATTGACCCCACCCCACGAAAAATGAGAAATACATTAAAAAAACACGTTGCTTGAAATTCTGCATCCAATGAGTGCTTCTGCTCAAATTTTGAACAAAACCACGGAGAGATATGTTGAAAATACAAAAAAAATAATTTTTTAATTTCTTCTTCCAAAATTCATAAATATTATTTTATTATTTTCATAAGAGGCCCATTTATACCCCAAATTTGTTCTAATGCTTGACCATGATATTGAGGTCACTTGCCTTTAGATCACATGATTTTATCCTTGTACTTGTCACTAAAGATTTTCGTTAGGATATTTCATCTTGAAGTGCTTATAGCTTGCAACCGATACATTTATATTTTGTATTAAAATTTTTGAAATAAAGGAAATAATATTTTGGCAGCCTTTTTTAATTACTTGTAAATTTAGAGGATTTTGCTGCAATTTTCTAAATTGACTGGCCTCAAAAATATCTCTTGCTCAATCAATTTTCTACCCTTTCTTTAACTCCAATAAGTGTACAAGGTTGTGTCATCTAGATTTTAAAGTTTGCATCTTAAGTTTTGGCATCCATATTATGATTCTTGTGTGGAGGTCATATCATTCATATGATTTTCTTTTGGGTGGTGGCAAATTGATACTATAGACCTGTTAACTCCCAAAGTTTTTCTTAATTTGAAGGTTAAATTGAATGGAGCGAATAAGGAGACCTAAGTAGCCTCAAGTCTAGATAGCCCTATGATTCATAATACAATAGAAAAAATGTCTAAATTATTGAGACAATATGTGATATATATCTCTTAGAGAGTATTGCAATTCAAACCCAATAGTTTGAATGATTTTTGAAATAGTTAAATTCTTTTGTCTATCATCAAATGGCTTCGAAAATGAGAAAGAACAACTCTAAAATCACTAAGGGCTTATTTATTTTTTTCAAGACAAACCACTTCCAACTAACATAGCTTGTAGTAGGTACACTGCTCAGCCTAATGCCCCAGTCTTTACGTGGTCTTTACCCTTCATTACAATGGTTGGATAAGTTATAATCTCTAATTGAGATATTTCTAGAGAAGATAGTCTTTAACAAGCGAGCATGATTTGGGAGTTGAACCTTTACCTCATGTACATGTTTGGTTGAGATTATCCTAGTGGGTTGATTGGAAGTTTTTATTTTTATTCTTTGTTTATTCTTACAAGGGTTAAGGGAACCAAGAGGTTTCCCTTTTTTGAGCTAAAATACAGTGACATTTAGCCCAAGAGTATTCTAAGGAAGTTTTATGTATTTGATTTTGATTTTGAGATGATTAAATTCAAGGTTTGGATGTAACTCTATGTTTATTATGAACCCCCATCCTTATAGTGGCGTGGGAGGTAAACAATCACTATGTAAGATGAAATTGATTCATAGCATGTGCAAATGCAATCACATTGTCCTACAAATGAAATATCAAGGTAGCCCCATTGTTACTCTTCCTTAAACCTCTTGTTGGCACAACTAAATCTCAGTATTACCTTGTTAGAAAGCTATGGCATGCTAATACCCATTCACTAATAAATATTTCATTTTAGAAAGTGTTTGTAGTGAATATACTAATAAATATTACCTTGTTAGAAAGCTATGACATGCTAATACCCATATACTAATAAATATTTCATTTTAGAACACGTGAATTTTACTTATTATGTTATACAAACAAAATGGGTTTCATAAGAAAGATTAAATATATTCATTATATATATCACATTTTTGAAAAAAAAAATAGAATGCTTACAAATATTCAAGGCCCAATGTTTGAAATTTGCACATCTACTCTCTCACCTCCACCTCCACCTCCACCTTCATAAGGGTGGGGTATAACTCCTTCAAAATCTTCTTGAGAAAGATTCTCCTTAATTTGGTTATCACAATAAATAAACAAATCATTCATTGAAAGGCATAAAGACAAGGAAGCAAAATAATAAACCCTAAACTGGCTATCTAATCCAATGATCCGGTTGTAGAAATTATCTAAAAAAAATTCTCTATAATATTGGGATTGAATGTAAGTATAGACAGTGGGAACTTATAATAGAATGTGTGTTCTCAATAGAAAATTCCACTCCATGAAAAACAATTTGATAAGAATGGCCCATCTAGACATATACCTTCCACAAAATGGGCATTAGAACCAAAATGCACCACTTCCACAGATGGAGATCCCACACAATGTTCATCATGGTGGAGATTAACACTCTCACAAACACTAAGAATATAAGCCATTGAAGAATTGATGGAAGGCTCAATTTTGCACACGTGAACTCATTTGTACATGGTCCTCATCTTCAAACAAATTCTCTTCTTCCTCATTCGGTTCCTCAACATGCTTGTGCCAGTGGTCTTAATGATGATTGTGCACCATTGCACCGACCTCAACTTACCATATTGACCTCTATATGTCCCTAAAAGGGTTAATGCCATGAATCAATGATGTGAACAAATTATGGGCCTAAACTCATAGAAGTCCGAGTATGTAGAGAAAGACAAGGCAGAGGGTCATTTGCATAACCAACACTAAGACCCTCTATGCATTTAGACAAAAGTCATGGAACTCTTTTGTGATAATGGAATACAATTGGTGGTTATAGGTTCATCTAGTCTTCTTTGTAATCTTCTCGGTCTATAAATATGTATGCAATGCACATTATAAGGTCTTTGTTGATAAGTGGTTGTGCTATATATTATTTTGCACATTGTTCCAGCTATGAGATTGCTAAGCTCAAGTCCAGTGTAAGTCATAAGCCATGGATGCAATCCAACTTGAGAGTAATATGATGGGATTGCATGACTATTCTACACATGTTTATTGTTATATGTTATCTAGATGATATTTGTTTTCTAATGGATCACATATATGATATGCCTCCTAATTGAATTATATTAAAGGATGACTAATGGACTAGCACCCTTGAACTCATTTGTGTGGTTCTCATCTTTAAATGAATTGTCTTCTTTCTCATTCAATTCTCTAACATGCTTGTGCTAGTGGTCATAATGATGTTGATCTTGCACCAATGCATTGACCTCAACATTAGAGGAAATTTGGGGTCTAAAATGGGCCTTATAAGAAAACGCGCCAGCAATAACTNTCAAATTTCGATCGGGAGAGCTCGTTGGATGCGGAATTTGATTCTGCATCCAACGAGTACCCACACTGCATACTTTTGACAGACCCCGCTACCCCAAAAACTAGAAATACATGAAAAAAACGTGATGATGACGAATACCTGAAAAAACGTGATGATGACGTCATCATCACATTTTTTCAGGTATTTCTTGTTTTTGGGGTAGCATGGTCCATCAAAAGTATGCAGTGTGGGTACTCGTTGGATGTAGAATCAAATTCCGCATCCAACAAGATCTCTCGACCGAAATTTGAGTAAAAGCACAGGGAGATATGTCAAAAATACAAACACAAAAAGTAGTTTTTTTCTTTTTTCCTCCAAAATTAATAAATACTATTTTATTATTTTAACTATTATTTTGTTATTTTCCTTAGGAGGCCCATTTTAGACCTCAAAATTCCTCTAATGCTTACCATATTGACCTCTATATTCCCTTGAAAGGGTTAATGCCATGAATCAAAGAGGTGACAAACAAACCTAAACTCGTAGAAGTATTACTTTGTAGACAAAGACAAGGCAGATTATCATTTGTAGAACCAACACTCTGAAAACCCTTTGCACATTTAGATTAAATTCATGGACTCCCTTTTGTGATAATGGAATGCAATTGGTAGTTCTAGATTCATCTAGTCTCTTGTGTAACTGCCTTAGTTGTTCTATAAATATGTATGCAATTGCCATTAAAAGTTGGATGTTCTATCTATTATTTTGAACGTTGTTCCAACTATGAGATTGCTAAGCTCTAGTCTAGTGTAAGGCATAAGCCACGAATATAATCCATCTTTAGAGTAATGTGATGGGATTGCATGACCATATATTATATCTTTCTTGTTATATGTTATCTATATGATATTGTGTTCTAATGACTTATATATGTGCCATGCTTCCTAATTGAATGAGAGTGAAATATAACTAATGGATTCTATGTTTCCCTCATTTTCTAATGTTTTACACACGAATTAAACAAAAACAATCAAACATGCATTGGGTGAGACCTCCATCTTTTGGAAGTTTGAATATGTTAAATTACTAGACCACCTTGGTTCCATTGTTGGCGCCTTAACAAATATAGAGTGATGGAAAGGAAGTGGAAGCCAACAAAAACCATTCTTTGACCATGCATTGAAGCACATATTTTGCATGTCAAAAATTGGGATGAAGATGTTGAAAGGTTCAAGGACAAGTACTTGTTTGATTGTTTCCATGAACTCTTTTGTGTTGAATTCCTAATGGACTTGTAGAATTCATTGGTAAAACTCATAGAGCATATTCAAGTTGGTATTTGGGGCCAAGATTTGTGTGAAACATTGAGAAACTATGAAAGATCTAGTCATATGCCCATGAATTGACTAAAGCAGTGGATTTTTGGTTCAATGGAATTGTAGAATAATAAGTATTGGATTTCACAATTGAATGTCATTAATCATGTATTAAAGTTTTAGGCTTACTCAATAAAGGACCTTTTAGAAGGTTGATAAACAAAAGTCTAGCGTGGATAAAGATGTTACTAGTAAAATGAAGGATATTGTTGAACTCCACTAAGATGGAAGCATAAGCCCTATGTGGGGGTTTGGAGCCATAGGAGGCCTTGATGCCAGGTTTAAAGATTCAAGCTACCTTTGGCTATGATGGACACATAAATGTCTGGAAGTGAACAATAGATGCAATATCAAAAGTGCACATACACAACATAATGTTGATGGTGGGAAGAAATGGAGAATATCCATACCTGTCAAGATTCTCTCTGAGGATATACAATGTTGAGATGCATCTAGAGTGTTGAGCGATGTAGAGGATTAGAGAAGCACATAAAGGATCCTTCACTGACCTTCAATAATGATGAGAACAAATTTGTATTACTATAGAAGATTGACATGAGGGAGTTAGAAAAGTTGGAGGGAACTTCCAAAGAAATGAGTGTAGAGTAGCAATGGATGTAGTTACACAGATACTTGAATTGTAGGCATAGAGACACTAGCCGTGATTGCTTATCTAAAATTGTGTTAAAGTCATAGGAGCACAAATTAGGGAGGGGTGTGTGTCGCTGCTTACATCACTATTAAGTTTTGGATTTATGAAAGACTAGACCACTAAGGAGGCAAATCATAGTAACAATGATGCTAGGCCATTGTGTTCCATACCCCTTACATCCTTTGTTAATAATCAAATCCCCATTACTATTGTTGCACAAAGCACAATTGTGGTATTTATTAGTAGTTAGAGTGTACCTATGATAATATCATTGAATAGCCTAGGAGTGACTACTAAAGGTAGTTAATAGTGTAAATTGACCTTATGGTATTGACACTTTAACCTCATGTGAAACTAAAGCGAGGCAAGGTGAGAATGGTCACCCTAAGTTTACAACCCCTTTTATCTCAATCAAACTTTACTTTCCTAGTGAATCCAACAAGATTCAAGAGGTGGAGGATGCCTATTATCATATGCTAATTAGCACAAGGAAATCCCCTTGTGTTTTGATTTTTACAAATTACGTTTTTTAATATTTTAAAGATTTTTATACCTTTGTTTTGAATGATAATTTCTACAAGGAACAAAACTTCAACCATTGATTGAAATAAACATAAAGAAAATGATGAAAATGTGAATAACTAAGTGGTACACAAAGAAATAAATTGTTGTAAAGTTAAATGCATAGGGTAGAAAAAGACGAAAAAGTGCATCCGTTTAATGTAATCACTATGCAATTTTTATTTTTTATTTTATAATAACAAAAATACAACTAGAAAATAACACTGAAAATTAGGCTAGCAATTAGTTCTTTATTGAAAAAATTCCATACAATGACACTATAAGCATAATATTATCCTTCAAGCTTTTGTGAAGGCAAGGATCATGAGAATTTCAAAATTGTTCATGGTGTTTACAAGACCGTACAAGGACAACGAAGCTAACATGAAAGAAAATAAAATGAATTGAGAACATGGACTTCGAATGAATCAATGATAAGCCTAAACGTACCAATTTCCTTCTGCACATGCAATTATAGATTAGAACTGCAACTATATGACCAATATGGTAAAGTTAATTAGATGAAAAATTCTACCTTAATGAAAACCCAAACTTCTTTCTTCTTCTACTACTTTGAAGAATTCCTTGCTATCAACAAATAATTATTAAACCCTACATAAAAAACTATCGTATGGAAAATGAATTCCAAGTATACGTTAATCTATTTGGCTCATAAGCATACCAATTTCTAGCAAAAAAATTAGAACCTTGTCTTTATTGCTTCACCTTACTTATATAGATGTAGTGTTAATTTGTTTGTGAGAAGTTTCTAGAACATATTAGAACCCTCTAGGAGAGCCCCAACCTAGAATTTTAACCAAACTCTTAATTGGCTAGGGTGTCCATGGAATTAGGAGAATCAAATAAATTAATGAAATAAAATAAAAAACAAAGTAACAAAATTTGGGTGTAAATGTCATTCATATTTTGTCCACATGTTCGACTTGTGCAACTCAGTTGTAAACAATTCATTATTCATACTTATGTGCAACTTGATTATGCAAGTTTCGAACCTTCATAATAATCTTCCTTTAGCAAAATAAATCAATAATCAATATGGTACTAATAAATATGCATTTATGTGTCATGTCAACTGTCACCCCCCCTTTGTTCAATTGTAATGAGAACTTCAAAGTTTGAATGTTCACTAATAATCTCAATTGGAGTTGTTGTGAGAAAATCTATTTCCTCAACGATAAAAATGTTGCCAATAAGTTGTTGTAGATTGAGATTGTTCCAAAGAGATGTTTGTAGATAATACCCTCCTTTTTAGAGTATGGCTATGTTAGGATGTTCATATTGACACCATAAAAATCCTTGGCATCCTTAATGAAATCATATTGCACATGTAAAAAATTATTTTTATTTTTCTTTGTAGAAAAATAAAAGAATTGGCTTTGCTTTGAGCTACAAGATTTCACTTAAAAGAATTGGCTTTGCTTCAAAATTAAAAAAACAAAATAGTACTTGGTTTCAATGTAACCCTTGTGGCTCTTCGATATGCTATGCTAGTGATCCCTTGAGTCATCTATGCCAGTAACAATCCCTAGGGCTTCACATGTTCATAAATTTGTCGCTCTAAGTAAGATTTGATGCCATATCATGAAAATCAAACACAAAGAAATCAAGATTCACCCAAAAGAGTTATCTGTATTGTATTGCATAAATGAGAAAACTTTTTTATTTTTTTATTTTTTATAAAGAGTTACAATTAGGTGGAGCATTCCACTTTATAAATATTGAATAGATTGAAAAACACAATAAAGTGAAATAAAACATAAAAACACAAAATAACCTAAAGTTAGAGTGACTTTATTAATGATTATATCTAATATCTAATTAACTATTACAATCTCAGATTTACTTTCACAATTACATCATAAACTTTCTTGTTCTCTGTAACACCCCGGTTTTGACCCCGAATGCATTAAATGTATATGATGTATATATTGTAATTAATCATGGTGTGGAGCTAAAGGCAAAAGCTCCACCATGGATTATCGTTTTATGTTTCGACAATTAAAATCGATGTCGATGGTATTTTGTGCTAGCCAGGCACATTATAATGTTGATCACCATGTACATGAGCAAAATTAATTAAAAACCTACAACCAACTATGCCAATGCAATAATAATGAGAAAGGGCATGATTTCCTAAGGATAAGGGGGGGGATGTTTAACCTTTGGGTCCATTGGGGAACAACCATGTGTCAAAAGATGAACCCATCTAGCTGCCAACCACCTTTTTCTCTTACACATCCTTTCCTTGTCTTATTCACCAACCGAATTAATTGCCCATGAGATTAGTTGGGGCAGTTATTGCCTTGAGGGACGTATGCATGGACAACCGTCGGTGATTGGCAGGACTGTCAGTCCTTTGAACACACGCATGCCCAGAGACACAGATCGCACTCAGTTCCTCACATGGGAAGGGGGAACCTCATTCTACACTCACACACAAGAGCTGTTTGGTTTTCACCTCCTGCAGGCAGGGGTCGCGTTCTGTTCCTTTTTCCTGATTTTGTCTGTGTGTGTAACTTTCCTTCGCGACTGGATCTATGTGTCTGAATTCCTTCATAATAGGGGTCGTGTTCTTCCTCTTACGCAGGATAAGATATTGGTACTGTGTTCTCCACGAATTAGGTTGCTGTGAATCGTTTTGGCCACGATAGGGCCATAAACGACTCTGAAAATCGAGTTGCTCAGTCCGATCTGCGTTATTCCATTTCCATACTTGATTTGGCTTCTGTGGTGTTTTCCCTTCAATCCTAAAGTTGTTATTTGCTGTTTGTTTTACCGTTGTTGGTCATTGGACTGTCCTGAGAGTGGAAATGGGACATGAGCTTGCTTGACAAACCTAGTGTGTGCATGTGCCTCACAAACAGAGCTAGAGGGCTGGATTTCTTCTCTGCACCCCCCTGAATAGCACTGGAAGGGAAGGCATAGCCCGAGGGACTGTATAGTAGAGAAGGGGATGATTCCTTGTGTTGGGAGTGTGTGGATGTTTTAGAGGTCAGGCTAGTTCTAGTGCAGGTGTCCATAGCTCTTGGATTGAGCTCACTAGCTTAGCAGTCAGTCTTTCCAGCTCCCTGATAGCTTGATAAACCCAACTGTGTTGGCTTGGCTGAGTTTTGTGTATCCTTGGATATGTGTGAGCTTGCTAGTGTTCCCTTATTCCTCGTGGGAATCATGCCCTACTCGGGGGTAGCAGTGTCGCTGAGAGATTGATGAGCACACTGGCCTATGGTTGGGTGGAACGTTGCAGTGATGTAGCTGGTTGCATGACAAGCCTCTGTTAATATAAGTATCTTCTTGTGCTTAAATCCTTGCAACTGTATTGTTTTATAAATGAACATGATGAATGCTTATTGTGTGAATGAATGCATAATTAGATCTTACTACAAACTGATTGCATTTGTGACGATGATTGGTAAATGCATGTGGTAGCATCATCTGCATTTTAAAATTTGCAACATAGGTTCAACAATCCTAGTTATGATCCCCTTTCTAACATGTAGAGTCAATGTCATTAATATGCTCATTCTTATAGGTTGGTGGCAAGTCAATATTGTAAACTTATGATTGGTAAGTGTGTAGGGTTGTTTGGTTACCATATCAAATTTGTAGCAATGTGACCCTTGGAAATTCAAGTGATACTACCAACCATTCTAGCAAAGCAAACATAGATCTTATTACAAACTGTTTGCATTTGTGATGATGATTGGTAAATGCATGTGGTAGCATCATATACATTTTAAAATTTGCAACATAGGTTCAACAACCCTAGCTATGATCCCTTTTCTAGCATGTATAGTCCGTGTCATTAATATGCTGATTTTTATAAGTTGGTGGCAAATTAATATTATAGGCCCAATCTTAGTTCCCTTAATCTTGATTCGACTATAAATTGAATGGAGCAAATAAGGAGACTTAAGCATAGTCAATTTTAGATAACCCTATAATTCATAATACTATAGAAAAATATCTAAATTATTAAAGCAATCTACCACCATATTTGAGAGAGTAGTGCTACTAAAAATTAATAGTTTTTGAATGCTTTTGGAAAGTAGTTCAATCCTATAACTTAGAATCCAGTAGCCTCAAAAGAACAAGCAACTCTGAAATCACTGAAAACGTACTTGTTATCACATCCATGTTAGCTGGATCCATAATGATGCAAATGATTATCAAAGCATACAACCAGTCAGTACATGAGAAGAGTCACGAGGAACCCATCATTAGTAGTGTGCCCTACATGCAGATATCACACGGTACTCTATGCTCTTCTATTACAATTATTCCCACATTTACCCCATGGAGATGAGGTTGCTAGACCTTGGTCTTATGAGGAAGCAACATAGATATTGTTGGTCTTTCCCTTGCCCATTAGTGTCAGAGGTTGTCATTCAGATTCATACAACACAATAGGTATATGGCAAAGAAGGTATATGGTATTTACACATTTGAGGTCATGCTCTTGTCTTGTTTATTTATATTAGTAACCTGACCGAGCTTTGAGTAATAATGTGAATGATCCTTTGTTTATTGATTCTTATCACAGGATGACATTCTTTGTAGTCATGGTGCCTTGAATGCAAGGTTCCTATGTATGCACACCGGTTCCTTCCCCTACCTATGGTATGGACTTGGTCTTCTTTACCCTAGTATGCTAGCTTTGGCATCACCCTACACTTGTCTACACTCGTTCGACCCTTTCACACTGGATTCTCACCTTGACTTGCATTGAGATTTGTGATCTAGAGGACCTTCCCCTCTAACCCCTATGCATGCTAGACCCCATGTTATCAGTGTCTCGGATCTGGAGTGTGTGGAAGTATAACTTCAACTGTGGATCTACTTCCTTGTCAGTTGCCCCTGATGTTGTAGTGGTGGGTAGAGTCGTGCTTTCCACTAGCTGTCGTCCCATTAGTCCTCAAAGCAATGTGTTACTGCCATCATTACATTGTCTATGTGTATCATGTTGTATCCAAAGAAAGTGAAATGCAAAGCCAAAGTGGCTAAATAAAGTTAAATCAAGCCAAAAATGAAATGAAAGTGAAAAAAGCCAAGTAGATGAGGAACAAATGCCAAATCAAAATGACTGCTTGGCCACATGTAAATGAAATAAATGTAATGATTATATCTCATGGAGCCTAAGGGCTGGGACATGATATGGGGTAAGGGACCGCTAATTCACAGTGTCCCCTAGAATATTCCCAAGTTACAGTCACTTGTGTACTCAACACAAGAGGTTCTAGAAAAGATCCTCATTGATCTTGAGGCAAGCTTGGACGTGAGCTGTAGAGCACCTTGTTAGAGGCTAGTGGTGGTTGCCCAAACACTTTATTCCTTTTGTGAGACACTGCCATTCCCTATTGTTCTCCAACATGTTTATGTCACTGTGGCCCCTTTATCCCTTTGCTTGTCCAAAGGATCTCAAGAATCAAAGTACAAGTCCTCCCTTTGCCTTAAGCCTTGATTTTTCTCACTTCATCCATTGCTAGGAGGAAGTCCAAGGCTGTAAGTGTGCATAAATTGGGGGCTTAATAAGAGGTAACATGTCTGCTCAAATTAAGCCTAGTTTACTTGTGTTGTAATTGTTGGATCATAATCACTTATTGCTTAATGTTATAGTTGGTTTACTAATATAAATAAGGGAGCACCATGGAATCCCTTGTGCTTGTAGGTATTTACAGATTACTTTCTGTTAGATGTGGACCAATTTGACCAAGCCAAAAATGGGGTCCCGAGAAGTTTGGATCCAAGATTGGAATTTTTGGTTTTTTAGAGTCTATATGGTTCCCCTTTATGCTTTCATGCCTTAACTCATCATGAAATGGCCTAGATGAAGAGATTTTTAATTATTAATAGTCAACAGGGTCATATTTTATTTGATTTGGCATAAAATGAGCCAAATTGAGCATACTTGATGGATTTGAGCGGTTCTTGTGACTGCTATAGTGGATTTGGGGTCTACAAATTTATTGGAGCAGTTGTTTTGGGCATCCGGGCAAGGGAAGTGTCCATTTTGGGCCAATTACAACTTCAACAAATTACACTAGCAATAATTAAATTAAAAAGAAAACCATAGACTTAGAAACTTTGTCATAATGGAGTAATGTGGGGTAATGTGTGATTTTAGAGTACAGTTTACATCATAGTTATTGTTTTGAGCTTGGATACGAGGCCTTGCTAGAGTTTGGGTGTCCACACTTCATGTTTGATCATCCTAGATGGGGCACACTAGCTCCATGGAGGCACACTTGTTGGGGGTAGGTTGGGGCCCACTCTTGACATATTATTTAGCCATGCAATGGGGGCACCTTAGGGCGACTATAGCCCCTAGGAGATCCCCCATCCTTCCATTATGTTTCCATAACATCACTTGCCATGTATTTGAGAGGGGGGGGCGCACCCATGGATGAGGACCCGCTCATTCGATTTGGACCATTGATTATGGATGGATGCGATTAGATCCTATCCATTGATCCTTATGAGGTTAGGGATTTTGATGAGAGATATCTATTTATATCCTTTCTTGCTCATTGTATTTTCTTCTTGGCTCTTTGAGAAATGATACTAAGAGATTGTTCCTCCATACTTGTTTCAGAAGTTGTGATGAGATTGTGATTGTGAAATCTATCGAGTGTTATTGTAGTCCATTAGTTTTCTTTCATCTCAAGCATAAATCTTGTGCAAGAATCGTTGTTGTAGGGAGAGCACATTAGTCAAGTGGATTGGAGAGGGTGACTTACCCTTCACTTGGCAAAAACGTTTCTTAAGAGGGAGTTGTTGTTATTACTTGGAATTTACAGTTTCTATCATTTCATTTTAGCAACAATTTTCTTGCCTTGTTATGACAATTTGTCTTGGCATTTCATTCAGATTTTGTTTTGCACATGCTAACAATTTTCTGGTTTCCATTGGTAGGGCGACTTGAGGAAATCGAGTTGGCCTGTTTGGGAAAGAAAGGGACTCGTTTGACTGACTAATTTGTGAAGGGATAGTAACCTCATAAACTTACCAATTCTCCAGGTGAATGCACCACCTATCTTTGTAGAAATTTTTCATGTCATAGTTAAGCAGAAATCAAAGTCACTAAAAACTCCAAGATATTTATAGTTTTAATTTTAACAGTTAAATTTCATTTTCCTTCAAAACCCAAGTTAGAAATTCTTTAAAATACCTAGGTACCAAGTTTGAACATTTTTCGACCCATTTACCCTTGCTAGACAGTAGTCTACCTAGAGGGAAATCGCCCTCCTTAGGCAGTTTCCACCTTGGCTTGAGTTTTAATTTGGGTATGCTTGTTTTGCATTTAAAGTCAAATATTTTTACTAAAACTTGCATTTTGTGTGCTAGAGTTCATTATTTTCTCTATCTTGTGGTCTTATTTACTTAATAGCTAAATACTTCCTAAGCCACAACTTACCCATTTTGACTAGCATTGCGTTCGTCCTAGATTTTGTTATAATCTTTGCAGGTGGGAATGCATTTATATCGGTTGAGCACTTCACATTTTTCTTAAGCCTTCTCATCTGTGCATTTTTGTTGAATCCATTCCCTTGGTTATCTTTCTAATCTAGGGTCTAATTTCAAGATCACTCAGTGTTTTAGTTATCTTTCTAATCTAGGGTCTAATTTCAAGATCACTCTGTGTTGCATATATAATATACATGTTTGGCTTGTGTGTCTTGATTTTGGTTAGCTAGCCTTCACTAGTTAGCTAAGGTCTCCCCCTTGACTTTGCTCCAGCATTGCCTAAAGCAAAGAGCGCCTCATCCGATGTGACACTTGCATCACTTGCAAAGATTGAGGCACTTTGAGGTCACTTGGTTTGGTTGCCCATCCTCTACCCATCATGGATAGGATCTTCCACAAAAGCAACCACAATCTTTGTGATAACAATACTCTTTTTAAAACAAACCACTTCCAACTAACTAGCCTTGTGGAAGCCACTAATCAACCCTTCACTACAAGGGTTGGATTAAAGCTAGGATAATGTTAGTTTCATTACTAAGAGAGATGGATGGAGAAATAATACATTACATAAGAGTATATGTCAATATGAGTATAGATTGGATAGTTGGAAGGTTGTGTTGTCATCTTCTTCATCCATGTTCAAATTTAGCTCAAGACATACATTGCACCTTGATTTTTTATTTTATTTTATTTTTAATTTTTTTTTTCACATTGGAAAACCACCTTTCGACTATCTATTTCAAGCTGCAACTTGTTCTCCTCGAAAATACTAAATGAGCTTGCCTTTGACAAAGGTTAACCAAAAGAGAAAACGGCTAAATCTGAATATCACTTCCATGGGTTAACCAAAAAAGAAAAGAGTTGTTTGTAGTGTAAAAATGAAATCACATGACAAGAAAACCCTCAAGCATCCACAGTCTGTTCTCAAGCACCCACAGTCTATAAGATCTAGCAATGTTTTTGTAGGTTTTGAAAATTCCTTAAAAATTCATTGCTAAAGACAAATAAAAACCAGCCTAAATTAAGGGGAAACCGTCCCCTAGTTGGACAACTCGAAAAAGAAAAGGGCTAAATATCAATATCACTACCATAGTCTTTCGGGTCCACCTCAGAATTTCGACTTTATTCTCACCTTAGCTGCCCACCTTGTTATATTCATCCACTTTCTTTCTTTCGCTCATCTTGATCCTCGCCTTCTTTTCTTTCTTGCCTTCCACGAGGGTTTTCGCTCGAGAGACCGGAGTTGCAGGAACAACCATTGAATCAGAAACTCAGAAGTCTTCACATTGTAGAATACGGGAATTAATAAGGGTATTCGCCTACTTCAACATTCGTTGAGTAGAAGCTTAGAATGGGGACTGCAATTATTCTTCCCGTGTTAACAATGTCAAGCTTTATGAGTTTCTGTGGACGCACAAAGATTTGAGTGTACGCTAAGCCTTGTGAATGCGCAAAGCGAAAACGGAATATGATCCGCCAACACTTGAAAATTGCAGAATGGGTTTCCTTGACGTTTCAAAGCTCAAGCCCTGTTACCTAATGGGTTAGTTTTATAATTTCATTTTAACTTTGTATTGGATTGTTTTACCAAAACTTTATATAGTGTTTGATTGCCCTGTTACCTAATGGGTTAGGTTTATAATTTCATTTTAACTTTGTATTGGATTGTTTTACCAAAACTTTATATAGTGTTTGATTGCTTTGTAGTTTACACAGATTTGATTAGATTTTTTTTTTCATCTATTGAAGTGGAATTTTTTGTATGAATGGTGTTTTTAATAATCTAAGCATGGCAAACCACTTAACTAATTCTTAAGGCTAACATCTTCACGGGGCTTGTTAAGTGGGTGTGAGTAAATCTACTTACCTCTAAACAATCTAGGAGTTACTGGATTAGGATGTATCTTTTTTATTACAAGCAGGAAAAGTGAAGAAAAAATTTCATCATGTAGCGCAAGCCCATTAGTCCCCATACAGGGATTGGGATTATAGGGATTAAGCCAGTTAGAAAGATTTATGTGCTAAAGTTAAACTGACTTACAACCTTTCCCAAAAACCTATCCACAACTTAACAACAATGCCTTTGTGGAGTGCATCTGCACACTCTTCAGCTCCTGTCAGACTTCAGGTGGTGCAGTTAAGGACTAAGTACACCTGAATAACTCAACTGTAATCAGTCAACCAGAGTAGTTTTACCACATACTCCAAGTGTATTTTCTGTCTGTGGGCATAGCAAAAATAATATTCAATCAGCTTTATCTTCCTGCGGCTTGGGTCTTATGCAAGACACTTCCTCCTGTTCAGCTTCAACTTATCTCAGACTAGTCACACAACGCTTACTTAATAACCCCATAAAACGGCATAGGGGTGAGCTTCCACTCTAGCCATATGTGTTATGCCTCATATGGGGAAGTGTTACCCCTCAGCAGTGGCTTATGACCTTGCAGGGTTCTGGTAAAATAGCATAGGGGTTAGCTTCCACGCAGACCATATGGGTTATGCCTCACATGGGGATGTGTTACCCCTCAGCAGTGGCTGCTGACCTTGCTGGGTTCTAGTCAACCAGTTAGAAGCAGTATAGCCTCGCATTATAAGAGGAGGATTAGGATGTATCTATGTATGTTTATAGTTTATTTATATTTTTTTATAATTTTTAGGTGAGGAAAATGATAGAAAATAATAAATCTTTCCTATTACATAAGCAACACAAAGTTGTGAATTTTGGGCAAATTTTAAGGAGTGAATTAGTAGGCAGATAAACTCAACGTTGGAGTGAGTTACTAATGGACAAACTCAACTTCTCATGTTTGTTCATTTTTTTCAGGATGAAGTCTGTTCATGTTTTCTTCAAATTTTAGGACTCTTGGTTGTCTTAAAATATGCCAAAGGTAAATTTATATGATCAAGTTTTCATGGATCACTTGGAACTATGACTTTTTTTAAAATTCTTAAAGATTTTGGAGAGAATTTTTATAAGAAAGAAAGTGAATTTGTTCGCATGTTTACTTTAAACCTTAAGTACAAAACTAGCACAGGCACTTAACTTGTAGTGGGTGAATACTGATAGGTCACAAGTTAAGTGCCATGGACAAGTTATTTATTACTTGTTCTCCATGCTTAGTTGTAATCACTTATTGTCTATGCCTCAGTTGCCTCAGTTACCTGTTACCTTCTTTAGTTAAATGGATTGTCTCTCACTACCTGTTATCTATGCATGAGTTAAGACTCAAGAGTGATCCATGCATCAACTACCAGCTAATTTTTAATTATCTATATTTTTATAATTGTTTATTTCTAATTTTGAACCAAGCTCATAAAATCAATCTGGGCAGTACAATTGTCCCATCCTCCTTCAATTTAGGAAAAGCATACATGATAGTCCACCCCAAATTCTAAGATTAAAACACCTATCTATGTAACAAGACCTGCCATAAATATAAGTGGAACCGAGACTTGTTATATGAAAGTTCTAAAAACATTGTTTTGCAAGGTTTTAAATAAGAAACCTGTTATATCAAAGATCCGGGACAAACATTTTATAACATTGTCTGTCTGTGCTTAGAAAGCTTGATGTTTTGCAAGGTTTTAAATAAGAATCCTGTTATATCAAAGTTCCAAGACCTACATTTATAATAAGTCTGTCTGGGGCTTAAAGTTTGCTCAATTTTTATTTTAGGCTGAGTTGGATCTGCTACCATGGATTCTGTTTTTGTCTTTGTTTTAGGTTAGTAATCTGGAAGAGGTTTGCAAAATCAAAATGAAAAAAAAAGGCAAGTCAGTACTAAACTAGTTTTAGGTTGAGTTGGGTCTGTTATTATCCATTTTGTTTTGTTTTCATTTTATGTGAGAGAACCTGATTCGTAATCTGTAAGAGGCTAGCAAAATCAAAATGGAAAGTTAATAAAAAGAGTCAAGTACACAGAGGGTTGGAATTTCAAATGGGGGACACCAGTCAAAATTGTTGGTTACAATCAAAACCCGAAACTTTTTATGCATTTTAAGCCAAATTTTGACGGTCTACCTAAAATGTTAACCTAAAATGTTAGCCTTATCTGAAGGGTAAATTGGCCCATAACGAGTAAATTAGCCCATAACGGGCAATTCACCCGTCAAATTCCATCACAAACCACCAAGTAGCCCTAAAGAGTCACCAGCGGCAAAACTTGTCGTTGGCTGATTACAGTTGAGTTTTCCTTACTCTGGATCGGGTATTTCTTCAGGACCATTTTTTGTGTAGTTTGATATAAATATCTTTATGTTGTCGTTAGAGAACGTTCTCTGCCAAAGAATCTTGATTTTTGCCGATGCAAATTAAAAAAACACAGTTAAGCCACAAAATGCACGAAGCAATTTGTCATTAATGAGGTTGATAAAGTCTGAGTGCGACCACTCTAGTTTCTAGGTTTAACCCCTAAAATTTATGAATGATGCAGTTACGAGGTCTTTAGTTTCCTTGTGCAAAGGTATTGTCAGAGGATGATTACCTCTCAAATGACCTCGAAAGCACTAAAATTACCGAACTCTAAATTTCCATTCAGCAAAGTAAAAATACTCAACTCTAAATTTCCGTTCAGCAAATAGATTGTATAAAAGAAAGATATTCGATTGGCAAAATCATTAATAAATAATATTTATAAACACAAAACTTTATAAGACACTTTATTATATAACTCTAACAAATAGGTACACAAAACCTTATAAGACACTTTATTATATAACTCTAACATTAGAGAAAGATATTCAATTTGCAAAATCACCCATATAACTATTTATAAGCACAAAACTTTGTAAATACCTAAACAAAACATATAACTATATAGTATTTTAATGTCTCGTAATTTTTAATGTATCTTAATTAGACAAAATCGCCAAACAACACAGTTATTAAGATTGTTTTAGAAATAAATGATTAAAATTAAAAAATCTTATTAATAAGTGACCCCAATATTTGATAATGAGGAAGATGCAATTTGATGTATTTAATAAATGTTGCATTTTCTTATGATGGATAATATCCTTAATCAAGAAATCAATCATAACAGGACTTAGAATTAGTTAAAGGAAAATCTTTTTAATTGTGTTGAGAAGGATATGTTTTTAGGTGGGGAAGAAGTGTTTTTTTTGTTTAAAAAGAAGAAAAAAAAGAATGTATGCATCAATGTGTTATAGCAATGCAAAGCTTTGGTAGGGGAAGTGTATGTCCATCTCATTTAAATAATAATAATAATAATAATAAAAGGATGGATGCATCAATGTGTTGTAGCATATTGAATCCTATTTGGAGATGTGTCCCTCTATCCTATAAAAAAAAACGCATGCATCAATGTGCTATAGCATAGTGGTGAGAAGGATGTGTGCTCTAATTTAATGGTGAAAGGTTGGATTTGATTCTTCTCAAACTTTTGTAGAACCAAATTTAGATAGGTCTATATTGGTGTATAATAACAATCATGAGATGAGATTCGAAGCAATTTTTATTATTTGATAAATTCTAGATTTTCTTAAATATATCTTATCAAAAAGAGCTTAATTTAAAATGATATATTTATTTAATTATTTTGTAATAAAAGTTATATTTTGTATAACAACCTAAATCAAAGCACACCTTTTATGTAAGTAAAGTAACACAATATAACATAATTTTTATATAGGAATAAATAAAAATGCATATCAAAGGGGTATAAATGTCCTCTTGTTATTCTTCTTTTAATATAACATAACTTTTATTTAAGATGAAAGAAAATTACATATCAAAAGGGTATATAAGTCCTCGTGTTGTTCTCTTTTTAATATAACATAACTTTTATATAAGAATATAGAAAAATACATATCAAAGGGGTAGAGATGTCCTCGTGTTGTTCTCTTTTTGAAATAACCAGAGTGATATGCTCAACACAAGTGAACTTGATCAGATTAAGAAACACGAAGTGGTTTTCTTTAGGTTGGTAAAAGTAAACTAGTTGTCTATATCCAAATTTTATAGGTCCCTTCCACCAAATCAAGTCCTTGTTTGGACAAAGTATCATATTTCATATTGCCCCCCTATACATATAGAAGTAGGAAATATCTTTGAAAATGTATTCCAACAATCTGACTAGCTTGTATAGAGGTCTTAAATCAACATTTTACATACCAAAAGACCCAACTACTCAGTCAATTACCTATTTGGAATCACCAAATGAAATCTTTGAAATGCCATTCTCACTTGTCAAATTTAGTATCATAGCCAAATCCTTCCATTTTGCCACATTGTTTGAGCTCAATGCAATGCTTATTTTGAAGGAAATTTAATGGTTGGCATTGAAGTAGATGATCCCACTAGCTCCACACTTTCTTGGAGTTCATTGGTAGGTTCCATAGAAAATGACCCTTGGCCAAGATCTATCTAGCCCCAACTTGTGAACCCGTATGTGCTTTTATCTTTGGAGTTACGTTGACACATTTATATAGACATTTGATTTGACAATGGACTTGCGATGGAGGTAAATCCTTGCTTTTGAAAATCCCATAATTTTTTGCTAACCAAAATAATGGCGCTAGCTAGAGGCAACCAAAGGAAGAGATTTATGTACTTTAAGAGGTGTTTTAAAACTAACGCTTCATATAGTCAAGAAGAGTATCTATGCCAAGAACCCTAGCCGCTTGCTATGAAATAAATGCTTCCAAGCATCTTTTGTGTAGGAGCACCAAACTAGCAGGTGATCTTGTTCCAACTAACACCTATAGAGCATTTTTCTAGCTAGCCCTCCCTTGGCCCTTTTTGACTAAGCATCATAGGGTAAAACTTTATTTGCTGACACTAACCTCATAACAATTCTTGATTTCAATGGGGCTTTACATTTCCAAATTCTCTACCGAAAAGTTGCGTATGGTGCTTCTACTTCATATATAGCCTTAGATCCTAGATTAGCTATGAACTTATCCAAAATGGGTTTTTTGACTATACTAGAGTGTCCTCCTTCGATCTAATTCTAATGGCACTTTAACATAATTTCCTAATATATTCTTATTGTTTATTGCATCTTGACTCTCCAAATGTAAAGCCTTTGCCCTTAACTAGAATTGTTGCCATAAAGCGGTTGTTGTTGGGTCTACTACATCTATGAGTACTCTCAAGTGCCTTTACTATTTAGTGATTTTGTTAAATGTTGGGAGAGTTGGAATTAGCCATTGCAACCTATCCATGCATCCCTTCCCAATTTATGTTTTTTTCTATCACCTATTCACCATGCATGCTAATTCCCAATCAGGGGAAAAAAAGAACTAAGGTTTTTCAAATGATTTATGGCATTAGAATGTCATTTGATTGGAGACTAAATCCAATCTTCAGAGAGTCTACATATTTCTTAATGATAACGGGTGACATCATGAACGTGGGTGTCTATTCCGTGAGAATCAACTTTCGGAATCTGTATATAAAACACTTTTAGTCGAACTATTTTTTTTAAGCCGAACTATTTAACATTTTCAGCCGAACTATTTAACTTTTTTCGGCTGAACTATGTAACTTTTTTTCGGCCGAACAATTTAAAAAAACTTTCGACCGAATGTTAAAACTAACGGCGAACCTCGTTATGTAGGGTTTGTAAGGATCATCGAAAAAATATGTTTGGCAGATTTGTTTTCATTCGAACATTTTTCGGCTAAAAGGTTGTTTGGCCGAAAAAAGTTATATATATTTTTAACGACGCAACTGTTTGCGGTTTTGTTGTTTCCGATTTTTTCCTGTCTGCCTCGCCTGTTAGTCCTCGTCTCTGCCTCGCAGGTGTGTTAGGGACTCGCTTGTGTGTTAGGAGCTTGCCCGTGTGTTGGGGCTCGCTTGTGTGGTGCTTCGCGATGGTGGTTGGTGTCCGTCTGGTGGTGCTTTGCGGCTTGCTGGCCTCGCCTGTGTGTTAGAGGAGTGTCTATGGTGCCTCACGGCTTCGTGATGGTGCTTAGCGGCTTGTTGGCGTCCGTCTGGTAGTGCTTCGCGGCTTGTTGGCATCCGTCTGGTAGTGCATTGCGGCTTGTTAGGTTGTTGGCATCTGTTTGTGGGCATCTATCTGTGGTGCTTCGCGATTTCGTGGTGGTGCTGGAGGCTTCGCGATGATGATGGAGGGTTCGCGGTGGTGACGTAAGTACATTCCATTCTGTTTCTGTAATAATTTGATGATAAACCGCTTACATGGCTCTGCTTGTTTCAAAAGATTTAAGACATCTATCTTAGCTAAAATTAGTAGATCATCATCTACCAACAACTTTCAATATGATTTTGTTTTAAATATTTACCATAAGTCAATACTTTTTTCAAATTTATCTTAGGCAACTCGGACCACACTTGGTTACAACATCGGCTTAAATGGATTTGTAAGCATCCCCAACATTGGTATGTAAGAGACCACCTCTCTGCGCAAGTGTTACAATGCAAATTTGAGTTTCAGACAGTTCTGGTGCAAACACAGAGAACTACACCGAGCTACAGCTCAACAACAATAAGAGCATAATATTCCCCGGTCTGTTAACTCCCTTACTAATCCGTAAAACTTAAACCTCTTTATATGCATTCTTTAATTTAAAAGATCCTAGGTCAAGTCGGTTTTGGAAAATATCCAATTAAATATTTCAACAAAAAAAATTAAAAAAATAAATGGTATGTTAGTGTTAATTATTTTATTGAACTATAATCCCTAATCCCTAATTAATCCCTCTTGTTGCTCCCTAATTAAGATTCTAGAAAAGGCTTTTTTCACATGGGGCCAATTTCACAAGTGCCTTCAGTTTGTTGTTTCATTATAGCCATACAAAAAACTAGAGCATTCTCTGTTCTGTTTGAAGTAAAACTGCCCTTTCGAGCAAAACCTGTAATCTGCCCTGAGAGCACAAAACTGTAAACTAGAGTTTATAGACTGTCATTTGTGTGCAAAAGTATACTAGTGTTGATTTCATCTATTATTTATCTTTGTGGCTATTTAAACCTTTGTAGATGCCAAGCCAAACCTTAAGAATTTCATTAGAACCTATACATAGAAAGATCTTGAATTTGTTACCCCCCTAGGTTGTCAAAAATTCCCACTATATGTTCCTTTACATTTAGTGTGCTTTAGTTTACAAATGAGACATATTTCCATGAAGTTTCTTCGAGGTAGATTATTTGGTTTGTCAAGGATAATTTCCTACCATGACAACTATGAATAATGATATCATGATATTGTGCATATGCTTGGTTCAATATTCTAAGATCTTATCTTTTTCTATTGTTCAATTGTATGTTCTATCAATTTATGTCGGTTGTTCATGTTACATAGTAGGTTGTTCCAACAAAGGTGTGCCCTGGAGCACTAACCCATGGGCATAAAACCCTAGATGGTGGAGACTTGATCGCACCAAAGAGGGTAGATTATTTGGTTTGTCAAGGATAATTTCCTACCATGACAACTATGAATAATGATATCATGATATTGTGCATATGCGCATATGCTTGGTTCAATATTCTAATATCTTATCTTTTTCTATTGTTCAATTGTATGTTCTATCAATTTATGTTAGTTGTTCATGTTACATAGTAGGTTGTTCCAACAAAGGTGTGCCCTGGAGCACCAACCCATGGGCATAAAACCCTAGATGGTGGAGACTTCATCACACCAAAGGGGCAGTCAGCAAAGCCACTAAGTCAAGTACTTTTGAGAGTAAAACCAAAGGTGTTGTCCATGTTCAGTCCAAGGGGTAAAAATCTCTCAAACATTATATCCATATAATAAATCCCACTTTGGTCTATACAATAAAAAAATTTGACCCCTTGCTCTAACCTTAGCCTTGTAGGAACACTGAAGTAGCTCTAGTGTGTAACATACTCCATATGAATCAAGGTACATCAACAAAAGGGCTCTAAATTCTTTCTTTTTTCCACACCAGCATTTCCACAAGATTAATAACTTGATGTGGATTGATCGTATTATGTTTTATACACACTAAGTATATTCAATTGTTTTTTTCTTGTCCTCAAAAACTTTCTATATGCTAAACTACATTAGTTCATTGGTGCTTATTTTGATGTTTATAGGAGATATATAGTAGAGATGGTTCGAGACAAGGTGGTTACTCATTCTCCGAGTCGAAGATGTATAGAGACATCAAAGACAAGGACGCCTAATACCACACCTACATCTACTGAAAGACCTTCAAATGTTCACTCTCGAAGATGGTCCGAATCATCTAGAGATTCTAGCGTATTATATCGAGACACATTAGTTATGTGTTTGAAATTTATGCACATGCAAAATTTATGAGTATGCGTGAATATTTATATTTGTTTAAAGTCTTGTTCATTGATTTTACTAAGTTTCATTAGCATTTTTCTATGTAGAGACACGACGTAATAGATTGTCTCGTGAGAGTGGCCAAGCTTTTGTGTCTGGTCGATTGTTTGATTCATCATCTCGTGATTGTTTGCCCTCTTCTGGTCGTTATTTTAGAGAACGACCAATGGACCATCAACATTTTATTGGTAATATGTTACATATATATATAATCTATTTAAATAAATTACTAATTTGCATGTGTATATATATGCTTGTGTCTTTATGTACTAAATTATACATGATTACATGTGTAAATGTAGAGGATCGTGGTTTTGCTGAGGGTTATGATGATGCATTCAGAGAGGCTGGGGGTGATGATGCATTCATAGAAAATGAGGGTTATGCATTTGGAGAAAATGAGGGTGGAGATGCTGAGGATGTTGCAAGGGACCAAGAGCAAGGTCATGCAAATGCTCGGAGAAAGGGTCAAGGTTGGCGAGTGGATACTACTAAACAAGCACATGGTTGTCATCCCATGACCATTTATCCTTCATATATACCCGATGCTCTTCCTTGGGAAAATGAAGAGGTTTCTATCACCCTTGAACAATGTACAACCCACCATAAAAAATTGAGGGATGATCTTGCTAGCTTGGAACTCCCAACAGAGAGTTGGCAAAGCTTGCAAATACTTTTGGAATATTTAGTCAAGTTTATTTGTGCCTATAGAATTGTTGGGCCAAGAACATATTGTTTTATTCACTTGATGTGAATGCGGAGGGCTCAGGTGATGGGTCTTGACAAGTGGGTTGATGTAGAGAAGAGGGTATCAAAAGCAGATGCCATTTCAATGTTTAATTTTAAAGAAGGACCAAAGCGAAAGATGTTAAAGGTGCAATATTTTAAGCACCCCGAGATTGCACACCATTTATATGATAGATTCTTGGTTGCCTATGGTAGATTTCCATGGAATGATGAAGTGCCACATTATTTTGCGAGATTTTTTTATGCGGAGTTTTTTTTAAACATGAAGCTAGATTATACAAATGTGTCCAAATTTTACGGGATTGGAAAAGGTGGGACGTATGAACAAGAAGGAGCCTACCACGATCCATTGTTTCCTAATCCTACACCTCGTTTGGTGCCTCGACCACAAAGAGTTGTTACATTACGATCAGAGATGGAGACGCCCTCTCAGATTGGTCTAGAGGTCAAAACCGTCATAGGAGACAACTTACCATCTACTCCAATGGCTGTTGATGTGGGCATGGATCGACATAGAGCACACACTCATTCTCGTGCACATTTTACTTATAAAACAGACAGTGAAGTAGATTCAATGAGCCTTAAAGATGCCAAGGCCCTATGCAAAAAATTGTCGAGATGGATTGTTTGATTTACTCCATCGCAAGGAAGGAGGGAGGGGGGAGTTATGTGAGAACTTTTATGTTTTCCTCATAATTGTTAAATCCAATTTTGTTAGTTTATCTAAATATATAATGAACTCATTTGAATTGCAGTTCACCCAAATGTTGGATGAACGTGATTTTATGGTCGACTCTAGTGTTAACCTAGGGCCATTGAAAGAGGTACATTTGCATAAATATCTATAGACTTATATGTTCTTATTATTGACATGACACATTTTTTGAAGATTGAAATTTTGTTTGTGTTCAAAGGTTCCGATCCCATCGCCTAGGACCATGGGTATTGGGCCCCTCTCATCATCAATTTTGGGAGACATTCCTAGTGTCTCCCAAGATTTGGAGGTAAATCAAGCACCTTTCAAATGTTTTAGTAATGATTAAATGTTTTTTTAGTGATTAAAAACAATTGGCATTTTATTTAAATTTGAATTAAGTTACATTTAAATTACATGTTTTAAATATTTAAGTAATGATATTTTAATTGTAGGTATGTAAACGTATTGTACAACCTTCCATGAGTGTGGATGTTTTAGTAATGATTAAAAACAATTGAAATTTTATTTAAATTTGAATTAAGTTACATTTAAATAACATGTTTTAAATGTTTAAGTAATGGTATTTTAATTGTAGGTGGGTAAACGTATTGTACAACCTTCCATGGTTGTGGATGTGGTGACCTCTTTGGGTGCTGGCTTCACTCAGGTATATTTATTCATTTTTATTATTTTAACTTCAAATTGTATTTTTATTTAAGTTTATTTACAGTATAAAATTTATATATTGAAGCTTAATTATATGTTGCATGTGTTATATAGGTCAATTGCCTGGAGAATGTAGAGAGTGATATCCATATAATGGATCTTACATAGTTATATATGTTTTTATACATGTGAACTTGTTGATTTGACATATTCCATGTCAAAACTATAAACTTAAACTTATCAGTTTAACTTATATATTTTAAACATATATATAATTTTGGACCGTTCATATATATATATTGTTTTTGGAATTTTTTTATTTTAAATGATTTAATTTAATAAGTATCTTAAGATGTGTTTGATGAGATATATACTAGATTTTTTATTTGTTTAAATCTGGTTGATCTCAGCGAACAATAATTTGTTAAAAAATAAAGAATACATTAAACCGATTGGTGTTGATGTTATACATATGGATGAAGAGCTGAATATATTCCCCAACCTAGGTTGTAGAATGCATTTCTCAAAAATGTTACAACATGTTACTGCATTGTGATTTTAGTCACATGTGAAATTTTTCACGAGTGTCAAGCTTGTAGGATTTCATGGATAGAAAATTATATTAACCTTTTGTCTATCAATGTGTAGAGTCTTCTTGTATGGATTTATGTAATAATTAACATGGGTTTGATATCTTTGGTTTTTCTCATGTCCCTCCTCCATATTTCAACATAGCACTCATAAACATTCCACCATATGCCATCTCATTTTTTAAGTGGCTGTGTCTTATTTGATCATCAAATACAAGGGAAAAATATATGTAATTGATAAAGTGCTAGCATGACTGCATTGGTTGCCTTGGTTGCTATGATTACACCTAGCACTTTGATGTTTCTATGCAAAGTGTTATTCCTCATCATGCAAGGGTGTTCACTTGTGAATTTTTTCACAATTTCAACAATAGGGGATGCATTTGATATTGGAGTTTTGCTTGATATTGTGGTGCTAGCCTAGATGTTAGTGGTTATGGTTAAAATTGGTAGTTGTAATGTGGAACAAGTGTACCTTATGGAGGTTGTTACAACTTATTCTTTCATGTAACTTTATCTAACAACATAAATGGGCCAAGGAGGAACACTGCAATGGTTCAATTCTAGGCAAACTTTGGTAGAATAACCAATGATATACTTGTAGCATTTAGCATGTTATTTTTTGAATCTATCAAACCCTGTAGAATATTTTGTTACAGCTCATTCTTTCATGTAACTTTATCTAACAACATAAATGGGCCAAGGAGGAACACTACAATGGTTTAATTCTAGGCAAACTTTGGCAGAATAACCAATGATATACTTGTAGCATTTAGCATGTTATTTGTTGAATCTATCAAACCCTGTAGAATATTTGGGACAAAGATTTTGGGTAGCCTCCAGGTATAGATTTGTGGTCATTGTAGTCTTAAAATACATGATATTAAGTTAGAAAATACTAGTGAAGATTCTGTTGTATCTTTAGGAATACAGTGAATGCATCTTAAATTAAAATTTCAGGTATAATGGATGTAATATTTTCATAAATGCATAGTCCAGAATAAATGAATATAAAGGAAATTTACCATATCTTGGTAAGTTGTCTAGTTGTTGATTAGTGGCAATAGGGAAATGTTGAATATCCTTGAACCTACATTCATACTCCAATTTTGAGCTTGATTTGAAGTAATCACTCTTATTATTCTTGAGATAATTAATATCATGATTTATCCTAGTTGATGGACTATTTTATGGTGTATATCGTACCAAGAAATATGAATTGTTTTAGCCGAAACAAATCAGCACTTACGTAGTAGCTAACTCAATTCTTTGGCAGCTTGAAGACCTAAAGTAGTTGGATGGTTTAGGGATATGTTTTACATCACATGAACAACATTAATGACTGGTAAGAAATATGGAATTTGGAGGGTCATTACTTGCTCATTGATCCCTAAATTTCTTAGAGCACACACATTTAGTGAACAAGAATAAGGGCTTATCCACGTACGCCTAATGTGTAAATTATCATGGGGCAACCTGTTTAGCTTTCAACCCATGAATCCTATTGTAGCCACACCATCATTTGGATTCCTAATGAGATCCCTAGATCAACTTTAAACATATAATATCCCTAGATCAACTTTATCCCTAGAGTCAAAACCTGAAGATCTATGGTTTCTTCATTTCTTTTGGACCATCTAATTTGTTCAAAATTAATTCAATATTCTTTTATAAAAGGTGTAGTATCACCTACATTAGAAGTCCTTTTTGAAACCAATCATGGAGATGGAAACTTTTATTTGTCCCATCTCTTTTAAAATTCAACCTTTTGCATTCCAAGTTCAAGCTACTTATTTTATCTTGTTGAAAAATCTACTTTTGTGAAATTTAGATCAACTTCAAGTTTTAATGAACAAACAATTTTAATGTCCCATAAATGTAAGTTCTAAGTGTACATTTTTGTTTTGCATGAAATTTTCAAAGACTTTTAAGGAGCTTAGTGACATCATTGGGTGGACAATTGTCATTACAACCTAGTTTTGTACCTTCGATACAACATGATATATTAGACTCACGTATATTCATGCTCATGTTTAGGAAGGTGCCCAAAGCTTGTAATATTAAAGTAAATGTTGGCCAAGAATACTAAAAGGCTATATTTAGTGTTGATCAAACGGTTAACTATCATAGACAAGAAAATGGTCTATTGTATTATGGTATTTTGGATGTGATGGATTTAAAATTGGAAAATCTAATATTTAATTGTGACTGTTTAGATACAATGGATGTATGGAAAATGATACATAAAGTAAAAATTCAACCATTTGTGTTTAAAAATGCTCTAAATTTGTGTTTTCTTGATGGGCCAAAGATATTTTGTTGAGAAAAATGTTTAGTTACATTGGCATATTTGGATTGAATTCTAAAGCTAACATCTGCAATTTTGGCCATTCCTTTCCTTTGTTTGTTCAGTAAATGGAAGGAACTTTTGCATGGCAACATTGGAGAAAGAGAAGTAAACATTTTACTGTAGAAAAGGGAAGGTACTTCTACCTAATGTATGGAAATATTAGGTGATGCTCACTAGATTTATGAAGTAATGGTTTTGTTTATAAGATCAATAAAATATGGCTAGTACAAAAAAGAATAAATCCAAGTGAAGGTGTATGAGAAATTAATATACTACCCTGATCTTTCATTGTATTAGACCACGTGCCTTTGTTGTGAACATTATGATAGATCTAGATCCATAAAAATTATCTAAAGGATATCCAAATCATTTATTAGGGAACTTTGCATGATATTTATGCATTATGAGGAATTCTCTTGAGACAACATGATAATTCATTCACAACCCTTTCAATTATTATCCCTCTTAGCATACATGTAATTGCGATCTTCACTCTAAATTTTTGTTTTCATTTTGGTTGAGGATCAATGTAATTAGTATCTTACATGATGATTAAATTAGTATCTTGAGATACTAATTAGTATCTTTTTTTTTGTGTTGGAAAAGTGGTGGAACCCCCTGACTAGCAGGGTTGCTATTGGCCAAGAAACCACGAGCCAGGGGCATCTAAGCTGTCAAAATCACCTGGGAATCGCACTCGGCCTGGACCACACCAACCCTTAACATGGTTGAATTTTTTGGTATCCGGCGGGATTAGAATCGACGACCTTTCAGCTTAGGGGGCGTCTTAACCATACCCAGCTACCAACTGTTCTACATCTTGCGGATATGATACTAATTAGTATCTTTAATTTAATTACATAAATGATTCAAGTAGTATCTTAAATGATTTTGGTTCTAAATTAAATGAATTTATTTCACAATCCTCTTGTGTGCAAATTCAATCAAGATTTGTAATCATTAGTAAATATTTTTAATATTTAGTAATGTTAATATTGAATGTTTGTATGTTATGAATTTATACAATTGTACATATCAATTTCATTATAAAATTAATATAGATCATTTGATGTACATATGTTGAACAATCCAAGAACAATATATCATATAATTTACATCAATTTGATATATACATACGCTAACCAATCTAAGAACAATGAGTTATAAGCTCAACAATGAAAGAACACTATTTTATAAGTTTCCTCGATTTGATGGACATAAGCTCAACAATGTAAGAACTTGATATCATATTTAAGTAAAATTAATCAATTTGATATGTACATAAGTTCAACAATCTAATCTAATAGTCTATCATATTTAAGTTTAAAAAAGGCACAGAACTCATAAGTTGACAATTTCATAACGAATGTGCTTAAAAACTAATTAAAACAATATAGCTCATAACTGATCAATAATCACTCTATTTGAGTGTCACAATTATAAAACCAATGAAGACGTCCTTCATGTCAAAAGTAAGTATCATGTTCAAGATGATTCAAATTAGAAACAATATCTTAAAGGAATCCCATCTTCAATTATTCTTTCATGATCAACTTTTGACATCTTCCATCTTCTAGCTTTCAATTTTTTATTTGATTTAACTTCTTTCAATTTTATGCGAGCTGGGCATGCCAAATGACTATATTGGCAGCGTATGACATCAGGTTGATAGTCTTTAAAGTGAACGTCCCTTTCAGTTTGATATGTTTCTTGAAAAAAATAATTTTTTAATAGAATTGATCATCTTTCATATATAAAACCTCTGTCATCATAGTCCTCCAATAATTTCATCTTTCTCTTTGTGCATCGAATCAAATAGTATCTCACATTTTCATTGTTGTCTATGGGTGCAATCACAACAAATACATCTCCTACACATAATTAAGAACATTGAATTTGTCAAAAAAAAAATTAAAATAAAAATAGAAAAATTTAGTATTTAGTATATTTACATAAAATTACTTTCTCTAACCAAATTGGAAATTCTATCACCATCAGTTGATATTGCAATGTCCTCTGATTCCAACTCTTCAAAGCTTGCGAGTGACATTTTTCCTTGTAAATTAATTTCGTTGTGTTTCCAAGGTTTAACATAATTGTCATTGATGTTTTCACAATTCTCTATTGATTTTGTGTCCTCCATGCAAATAGGATAAAAGCATGTTAGCTTCCTACTATCAAATGAAAACACATTTTGGAAGGTTTTTGTTTTGATTGAGTGTAAATCTCGAGTTCCATGAATAGTGCTAGCATCATATGGGATTGATCTGTTTATATCTTGGATTCCAATATGCCAAAAAAACCTGTCCAACATAAACAATATTACATGTACATGTGAATAAAATGTTAGTAGATGTACATATTAAAGTCATTCTAAGTTGAATAATTATGTTTTGAAAACAAAGTTCATACCTGCGCACATCTTTTGATTGTTGATTGTAATCATGGCTAAGATTTAATCGACACCATTGAACAACTTGATTAGCACACACAAATCGATCGACAGAATGGTTCATTTGATACCTTCGAAGTGCTCGTTTTACACACGCCCTGGCACCATCGTGCTCCCATTTTCCATGACCAGTTTCAAAAATTTTCCAATGATGTTTTATATTTGTTTTTTTTATGAAGGAAACATAGCCAGAAGAATGATCGTGAAGATTTAAATTGCCCTGCACATCCATCTGACCATATCCAATGTTCATTCATTACAACTTCATGTGTTTTCAATGAACCATAAATAATATCAAAACAATGTTGTACATAATGTGTATCATGCATGCGGTCATCGCTGATATAGAAATGGTATTCCTTGATCACATGTCGATTGTCATTCGTGCTTTCTATATCATCAACATTTTGTTGAGCATGTCTATATAGAACATGGACAAATATAGAAACTTGGCCAGAATGATAATATTCACTATGTATTTCTTTTTATGCTTCAAATGTGTAATTCTCTGTGAAATCAACCACAAAAAAATAGTCCCATGTGGAAAAACATCACGTGATTGTTTGAATTGCAAGTCTTTCCATTGTGCTCTATGTGAATGTTTTATGTATTTATAAATTTCTTTTTCAAACTTCTTCAAAAACTCTGTAACACTAATTTTATCTTCTTGTAAATCTATTCTTTTCGAAGAGCGTTTGAAGAACTTGTTGAACTATGGGAATACGTGACATATTCATATCTATTCCAATCAACTATGATATTTGAAAATGACTGATCGTTAATATCAATAGGATATTTATGGTGGAATAAAGCAAGAGTTCCACAATTATCACATTTCTTTCCACCGACACATCTTTTGTTGTAAAAAATCTCGTGACTATCTTTTTCACATAGAATTTCAGATATAAAAGAATGAATTATGGAAGGAGGTGAATTCGACCAAAATGTTTTACCAAACCGAAGGAATGTGTCATAATATAATTCAAACTCAACATGACAGCGACAACAACATATGTGTCATGAATAATGATAGGTCTAACATACCATGGCTTCTGCTGTATAGATGTATTGATCGACAAATTCAATTCACTGTGTTCATCTTTAAATTTATTGAACAATTGTATTTGAGTCATATCCAATATATGTTTTGGATGGATTTCATACTAATTTCGAAATATTCTGCTTCGTATCATGTCTCTTGCATTTGGTGAAACGCGAGAATTTGCCACCCAATATTCATGCATCATAGCTTCTACACTTTCACCAACCCTATCTTTATAGGGTTGTCTACAAATAATTGTCCAACAATCAAGCTCATCATTTGCATCTATTTGTAATCGAAATTTGTTATATTTGTACAATGTTTTCCACGAAGTTTCGATAACCTTTGCGATCTGCGTTGTCAAACGTTTTTGTCTAGTACTAGATGAAATAATCATTGTTTGTATTATTCTATGTGCAACACTAGTATCTTTCTTTCTAGATTTTTCAATCGTTTTTATTGCATTGGATATACTTTCGAACACATTTTGCTTCACCTTTGAATATTTTGTCTTCTTTTGAATACCCAATAATGACCAAGCTTCCTTCAACTTCTTAGAGAGTAACAAACACCTCAAAATTTGAGCTTGTGTTGCCATTGATTCTTTTTTTCCAGAAATTGTTCATGCATCTTTTCAGCACGATATCATACAATATGGTCAGGTTTCGTGTTTCCAAATTGTTCTTTATCAACATTTTGTAACATGTCGTCGTCAATGATGAAGCTACCTATATATATTTCAATTTCAATTTTAATTTAGAATATTTCAAATATACTTAACTTGAATCATAAAACTATGACTCGTAATTATAATTATAATTACACGGTTTAAAATCTTTTATATATATATATATATATATATATATATATTGGATTGAATATTTGCGTCGTTTTTTTATTCTTCAATGTCTTCAACTTTTTTGAATGTCTTCAACATCTTCAACACTTGTATCTGCATTTGGAAATTATATTAAAAAATACATCATTTACAAAAACCTGTTACTGCATTTTAAACAAATTTACAATATTCCTACATCCCTGGTTCAATTTCTTCTTGAGTTTGATTTTGAACATTCATATCATCAACATTTTGATCCAAGTCTCTAGTTACATCATCATTAGCGATGTCTTTAATATTTGTATTCTTTTGTTTCTTTTTTTCATGGTATCCGAGTTTTTGCTTTTCATTATGTAAGACATCATCTTGAGTGCGATCAAATTTTCTCTTTCACGTTTTTTTGTTGCCCATGATTATTCAATGTATACCTTCAACTTAGAATAAATTGCCCTCGAGAGAATCCTAATCATCAAAGAAAAAAATTCACCTTAGAAAATACAATAAAAGTAAGAGTCATCCACCTCTAACAATATGACTACAAAAAGTAGTGATAATGGCTACAAGGAAGGTTATCAACCAAATTTGGCACTTCTAGGCCACGTGATTTACAAAAAAATTACAGTTTATTTAAATGTTATAAAAGCATAAGTAATGAGTATAAAGTCATGTTCACTAAATATAAATTACCAGTTAAAAGGCCAAAAGATGACTACTAAAAATTGATAATTAACATGTTTAAGGCAAGGTTATAAAAAATAAATATGTCCATAAAATATTGTTCAAAATATCTAAAAAAAATGTACCATAGAATAAATTGGTGCAGAATTTTTAAGAACAATTGTACCATAAAATATTTTCCAGAAACATCTTCCGTAAAGAAAAAAAGACAACAAATTTTCAAAATAATGTTTGGTATCAAATAAAAATAGCCTTCACCTTAAAAGATAAGTTTTAAGAATACTTACCGAAAAAGACAGCCTTCCTTCTTCTATAGCTATGTAAAATGTTGATCAAATATGTTGAGCCTTATTCATATAAATAAAGAATTGAAACGGTGTTTCGAAAAAACGTAAAAACGTTTCAAGTTCATGTAACAAAACATTGTTTGGAAAAAACGTTTCAAGTTTTTTTTTGTTTTGTTTTGTTTTTTTTTTTTTTTTTCGGCCGACAGAAAAAATTCAATAGAGATTTTTGACCGAACAGTTTTCCGTCCGTTAAATCTAACTTTCGGCCGAACATTTGATGATTTTTGGCCGAAACATTAATTGTTTTTGGCCGAAAACCTATAATATTTCAAAAATGGAATTCCATCCCATATCTGACTCTTCTTCCAATTTTAAAGAGATTGGATCATATCAAATTCTTACAATTTCACTTCACAAATAATACCATTAGTTGCATAATTCAATCTACTTTCTATAGATGCGAATTTTGTTGAAATTGGTGTGTTCCACTAATTTTATTTATTATATTTCTTAGAAGGTGTGTGGATTGCTTCAAAATTTAATAGAATTCATTGAAATGAAAAATCAATAACTTCTTAAAGACACGATAAAAAAATTTGGAAAAATCATGGTGCCCAACATTGATGTGTTGTCTTCAAAATGGTACTTTTATTTATTTTTTGAATTGGAAATTAGGGAAGATGTTGTGCCAAACTAAACATGTCAGTTTTATGGCAGTTTTTCAGATTGGTCAACTTCAAAAAATTCTAATAATTATTGCATGTGGTTGTTGGATACAAACTTATAGACAACCTTTAGTACAATCTGTCTAGATCATCATGACATATTTTGTTTTTAATGAACAATAGCTGAATAATGAATAAACCGATGTCAAAAAACATGACTATTTATCATAATTTCATTAATTAATAACATGCTTTCAAACACTTGCAAAATTGACATATCAAATGCCAATAAAAAAATCTAAACAATAACCAATAGAAAGCTAACACAATTATCTACAACTTTTGTTTTTACTACAAAATGAAATTCTAAATACAAATCTAATTTTTCTTTGCTCGAAGTTGACAAACTTGGAAAAACAACAATGCTTTTCTCATAACCTCCCCCAAAATAGACACCCAGATTCATGATTTCACCCTAACATTGTGCCATATACCTTCTCGCTAGATAAGCCTCTACAAGCTCTTGGTTGCTAAGGCTTTACTGAAGTAATGTATTTTTTTAGGCCCCAACCTCCCTCCTTTTCCAACATTCCAACTAGGATATAAGACATAGAGTGGTGATATACACAAAATGCATCAAGAACTAATTTAACAAGAGCCATTCAACCACCTATAGACAACGATCTCAGACACCATGGGGTAATAGTCTTCTCTATTTTCTGATATTGCCAAATCCAATCATGAAAACCATAATCATATGGTTTTGATATAAGTTCTAGGTACTTAAAGCCTTTGCAAAAGTTAATAAATTGGAAATCATGAGTTCTAGTATTTAAATTAGCTAATATTTGCTCAATTATGTTAAAGGTTTATTGCATATTTATGAGGTTTATTTCCATTGTTGTAGTTGAGTAATAAAGACTTGGAATTTCTTCGTGTCTTAGATTTTCCGTCAACGAACCATTTCGAAACAAAGGGACATCATGTACAAAGAGTAAATGAGTTAATGTGATAGAACCAATCTTTAATCCTTTTAGAGCTTTGTTCCTTTGTGAATCAGTGATTGATATTCTTGATCCCTTAGCTACATTGAGAAAGAACAAAGGATATAAGGGATCTCCTTGCCTTAGTTCTCAGGATGGATTGAAAAATTTCAAGTCAAACCATTAATGAGGTTGGAGAAAGAGACATATGACAGCCCATAACCCAATTAACAAAAGGGACACACCAACCTATATGAATGAGAATAAGATGAATGTACGACCAATTGACCTTGCATATGGTTTTGACATGCTAAGTTTGATCACCATGACTTTCACATTTTTTGTCTTGATAGAATGAAGTACCCCTTTATCTACTCCTATTGCATCATGAATTGACCTATTGTTGAGGAAGCCATGTTGTTCTTCTAAGAGTTTTTGAAAGGGACCCTTTTAATGTTCTAACTATTGTCAAATACCCAATAACCTCTATCTACTGTCCAAGCTATGGGGTGCCTTAATTCCACCATTAAATTTCCTTTCTAATACTAAAATTGATTCTAATAGCTTACTATAGTAGTTAATAGATGAAGCAAGCTACATTAACCTTAATTATCTAATTACAATCCTAAGAATACATGCAATTATACCATGCTTACCCATGATAATCTACCGATGCACAAAAATGTCTGCATGCTAAATAAATAATTGCAAGGAAATAATAAAAGCATAACATTTCAAAACATATTCAAAACACTTATTTTTATGGAAAATATTCCCCCAATCGATTGCAAATGCAAGACGTTCCTCCCGCGAGTTGAGGCTATCATTTCACAAGGGTGAAGTTCATAAAGTTTCCCGCTCAACCCACAACCCAGGGAATCTCTAGTGCCAAAAACCCCTGGAAAACTATCTCAATCAACCAACACTCTTTCCCCTTAGTGTGCACAACACTAGGAATGAGATCCCTTTCTCTGCAAGCGATCCCTTAGGTTATCCCAATTCCCTTCTACTACTCCAGCACAAGCGGACTAGGGAATCTCACTGTTGAGATTCTAGGGATTCTCAGTTGTAGGCTAGGTACCTCTCGCATTGACACAATAACCATTAGCACACATGTCCTTTGGTAAATTTTCATTAGCATGCATGGAAGTACAATTAACAACATAACTCTCTTTTCCCCTCACTCTTTCCCTAATTCATACCAGCAAGAATGATTTCAAGAATGATGGCAATAAAATGTTGCCATAAACTGAATTTCCAATGTTATATTTGCATGTCTAGAACTCACCATGTGACACTCATGAAGAGTCCATGTTTCACCCTTTTAATCCAACTAATTCCCAACCTTGATAATACAAGAAAAGCTTATTAATCATAGTCCCCCATTTCTTCTCCTTATTTACTTGTAGTTGTCAAGGATCTTTACATTATATATATACGTACATCATAACAATATCTTTGGTCACACTTTGACCATATATTTTTGGCTTCTAGTCATTTGATCATTACATACACATTTACATTTTGGGGTCAAAAATAGGGTATTGTAACTATAGCTTTGGAGATATATTTATACAAATTGTTGCACAAAGAGATTGGTTTGAACTGCTCAAAGGATGATGGCTTATCCTTCTCAAGTATATTTAAATCAAAGTGTTGTTTAGTAGACTTTAATAATGTAAGGCTGAAAGGACTCAAATCATTCAAATCCAATTATGTTTGAAATAGTCACTACATTTGTGATGACGATTAGCAAGTATGCAACATTTATTAGCACACACACTCTCTTGAATTCATAGAACTAGCACCCTTGAAGTTCCAAGTGATAATATCAACCATTCTAGCAAAGCATATGTAGACCTTACTACAAATTGATTGTGTTTGTGATGATGATTGATAAGTATGTGAGGTTGCATCAACCACATTTTAAAATTTGAAACATGGGTTTAGTTACCCATGTTATGATCCCTTTTCTAGGGCATGGAGGTTGTTGGCTTTAGGGTTTCTATGAAATTGTTTACACCATTCTACAGGTGCCTTCATGTGATGCGGGGTGCATGTTGAAACCCTAGCCCATTATTTGCATCTTAGACTTTTTGGTTCATGATATTTTGAGCGCTTTCTAGAGGTGGTTGCTTGACCTTGGACATGGTGCCAAATGTGATCCACTCCTTGATGATGAGTTTATTTTATGTGTCATTTATATCTTCTACATGATGTGTGTTTTGAAGAAGATGGTTGCTTGTATGGGTGTTGGATTTACATTGGTGGAGGAGCATTAAGCACTAAGAGGTAGGGCGCTAATCTTTAAGAACATTGGGCATAATTGACATGCCTTAAGAGGGTGAGTGCTTGACTTGAGGATGCTTGGATTGAGGGCACATTGCTTGGGGTTGTGTGTGGACACGAGACAATATGTTGAGGGGGAGCGTTGGAGAATTAGATGATTGTCTTATAGAGGGAGGAGGCTTGTAATGAGGAGCATTTGATACTTGGAGCCCATTCTTGGGGATCACACTAGTTGAGGAGCCTTTACTTTTGTTGCCCCCCTCACCTATTCCATATAAAGGTATGACATGGTATTTAGTTGTACTATTCATTTGAAAACATGCGAGAGTTCATTAGATCATTGTATCTTGAAGATGAATATGTCTTTGAGTCTTCATGCTTGTGACCTTTATGTAAGGGAGGAAGGCACTAGGGTTTCTATGAGGCAAAGCATAGAGAATATTTGAAGTGTTAGGGTTCAAGTCCTTGTGTGAAAGGTCCTAAGGTTGTGGCAAAGAAACCCTAGAGAAGACTTGGAGAGTTGTACTTGGAATGCTTGTGTGAGTTAAGTGGTGACTTGAAGAGTTGTAATAATAGAGGCTATTGAATTCACAAAGGAGCACACTTAAATTATTCACTCGGGGGATCACAAATTCTGGCGTGCTATGCATAATGTATGCAATCTTCAAGGTTAAAAGAGATACACAATGGATTATGTATTATTCTTAGTTAAATAATGGAAACTACATGTGGTTTAGATACATCATATCTTCGAGATAGTTTTAGTGTTCTACAACAAAAGTCATCGAAGCTTACAATGCTTTCTAGATCATTGATTGGTGCTTGCAAAACCCTATAACTCTTTGAAAATGAAACTATTCTACAAAGATTAAAACAAAGTATCTATAACTTAATGTTACATAAAATAAACTAATGAATTGGAGAATTAATTCAATGTTTAGAAATAAACCTAATCTATAGCACTCTAAATCAGAACAACTCTGCCAATCACAAGTTCATGGTATGCCAATCGATATGATAATCACAACAATATAAATCTGCTAGATACAGAATTGAAAATAACAAGACAAATAAATAAATATGTAGATGAAAAAACACACATTAATGTGCATTTACCAACAATTTCTTCATGTAGGCCATGCTTGAAGAGGATACTACAATTTCAAAAATACAAACTCTAATCTGCAACACTTTAACCCTTTCTATATGCAAATTGAAAACCTATCATTGTGTATCCTCACTTGAACTGAAAATAAGATTATTTATATTAAAGAGACCTTGGAATGTTGATGAGATGCTCCAAGCTTTGTATTAATAGTCTTACCTATAGAATCACCAACTTCCTCGTCATAAGTTATGGTAGCTTGTTGAGGAAATTTTGGGTGCACGATCTTTCTTTAGTACTAGAATGGATGGTCTACTAGAGAATTCATAGAGACACTCTTTCTTATGGTCATCTACCTTAATGGTTTGTTGTGGAATGCACAACCATTCCCCATCTTTTTAGGCTAGAGCATTGTGGAGCATGCTTCTATAGCCCCTCTTGTCTCTATTTGGGCCATAATGGCAATTCAACCTTGTGTGATCTAATTCTCTACCATTGTATGTGTTGTCTTCCTTCTTGAATGTAATGAAACTAAGGCAACAATTAGGTCCAATAACTCTATATAATAAAGATGCATACAACTGTAATACCCCAGTTTCAACCCCAATTGCATTAAATTATAAATGATGTAAATAGCCTTAATAAATCATGGTGTGGAGCTCAAGGCAAAGGCCCCGCCATGGATTTAGTCTTCTACGTTTTGACAATTAAAAATCGATGTTGATGGTCATCGTGCTAGCTGATGGAACAATATAATTTTCTACATCATGTAAATATGCAATTAATAAAATTCCCACAACTAGCTATGCAATGCAACATTAAAGAGACGGGGGCATGATTTCACAAGGAATGGGGGGGGCGGGTATTCAAACCCATAAAGTGGTAAAATACCCAATTTGTCTTTTGTGCCCAGTTATCCAAAAGTGGTTGAGTTAGTTAATGCTTGGGATAGGAAGAGTATGGCAGTCCAAAATTCGAATTGGAGAAGCCATCAGATTTTGTAAAACGTGTTTTGACTTACTAGGCAAGTAAAAACCCAAAAACATCTTCCCATTCCATCATTCATTCACGTCCTCTCTTCCTCATGTGTTTTCTAGAGCTCTGGGGAGTTTTTCCTCAGGAACTAATGCACAGGCAGGCATTTTTTATTCATGCACTCACGTGGCTAAGATTCCTCATGTTTTTGGTTTGATGTGTGTTTTCCCTCACGTGGGTAGCTATTTTCTTCAATTCCCCCTAGGTTGGGAATTCGTTTTTGTAATGATCAGTGGGTGGGTTTCCTCCCCTGTGGTTTGGCTGCATTTCCCCATTGTTTTCCAACCTGGAAATCGTTTTTGGTAATGCCCAGCGAGTGGGAGGAGAGACCCACGATTTCTTGGGTGTTGTTGAGTGTGTTTTGGCCACGTTAGGGCCAAAACGTCCCTGGGAATTGAAATGTTGTTAGGGGGTTGCTTTCACCCATCTTGGCAATTTGTTTTGTTGCCAAAAATGTTTCCCTCAACCTAGAATTGTGTATTTTGTTGTGTAGTGCATCCCTGTGTTGGTTTGGAAGATTAAGTCCAAGAATCCACCTATTAATGGGATGATTGTGTTTGGATGTGGTTATTGGCTTGACTGCGGGTGTTTGTCCTTGCTATGTGTAAGTATGTGTCCCCTAGTTCCCTGTGGAAATCATGCCCAACTCGGGGGTGGCAGTGATGCTGAGAGAGTAAGGAGCACACTGGCGTATGGTTGGGTGAAATGTTGCAGTGACATAGCTGGTTTCGGGGAAGCTTCTTCATAAGATAAGTATCCCTTGTGTTTAAATCCTTGCAACTGTATTTGTTTGATAAATATGATGAACATGTTAATGTGTTGAATGGAATGTATTTTGCTTCTGTTGTATGTTAATAATTCAAGCATCTGTGTATCTTTTAAGTTCAATGCAATTTCATAATTATGTTCATGGGGCTTATATTTCCTGGATTAGATAACACCATGGTCACGTTCCCTCTCTCGTAGAGTGGTGGGGACGTGACAACAACTAGTTGACAGATGGATAATTTTATCCAGTAAAAAGAGGGTATGAACCAAGATGTGCAAGAGAAGTGAAAAGACAAGGTATGATATTGAATGTTTAGATTTATAAGCACTTGGATGTTGGGACCTTTTAGGTTTCAAGCATCATCCACACTAAATTCTACTACTAGGCTTCTGGGAGTCCCAACCGATGCAAACTGAAATATTAACAATCATTTCCAAGCAACCAATGGCTAAGGAAGCCTTAGGAAGGTTATAGACCTCTGTTTAGGATTTTTAAATCAATATTTATAGGTTTAAACCAGGTCTGAATAGTTACAAATAAAGCTAAGGGTCGCACTATGAAAACTAGTCACTAGGACTATGCAGCTAGTCAAACTTTTGTGATTTCTAAACGCATAAAAATGATTAATAATCTTCTGTTTCAGACATTGGATATCATCATTAGCATGATAATTAAATCTCATATTATAAATTAAATAGAATCGACATGTTTTGATACTCTAATTGTTTTGAACTAGAAAACTGGTCATTTTTGCATAGAAATCTAGGCAGGGTGTAAAAGATTATTAAGAAACTTAATTAAAACAGTTCATAATGTTGTATAATTTGTAGATATAATAAATAATATCATAACATGTCCATGCGATTCAAAATACATCTCACAAGAAGCTCATAGGTAGTCTCTCATAGAAAAACTCCCAAAAGTATGGCTCCAGAGTTACGAACCCAAGGAAATTTGAACCCTGAACCTCCCAAAATATGTGAATGACATGAGAGTAATATGAACCTAATATTAAACAATATATTGGACATCATTGCATGAACCATACAATATTGGGGCCTAAATTCCCATTACATTGCTCCAATAATTTCCAAAATATCATAGAAAGGAGAGAAGGAAGGAAGAAGAGTGAATGTCACTGATAGGAGGCGTCCAAGCTCTTTTGAATGGTCTGATAATTAGCTGAAGGTGATATCAGGACCTACAAAAAATATTCTTCAATGGTTGCACTGACATCAGAGACTAAAACACAAACTTCATTGGCTAAGGGGCACACCACCCAAAGCTACATTTGAGGCACATCACTCAACCTCTAAGAGCAACTCTCAAACTCAAAACAAAAATGATGAAAAGTTGTGATAATTATGTGCTATAATTGTTTATAGAAAATTAGGCTTCAAGGTCGAATTTGCGTCAATAGGTGGCCCACTTCACTTGCCCAATGCACCCTCATGAATGAACGAGGAAACTTGCTTACTTTCTTGCTTTTCCCTGACATGCATTTTTCTCCATTTGGAAACTGTGCCCTCCAAGAGTTTCATGATTTTGGACTATATTGATTTTATCCTCTTTAGAAACTATGCCCTTCCTGCTTTTAGGACGACTTCCCTTTTTTTACTTTTTAGAAACCGTGCTCTCCAAAAGTTGTATGCTTTTCATCCTGACATATTTTCTACACTTGCCTTCTTTTTGCACAACTTTTCTAGTTAATTGCTTTTTTCTGCCACTTTCTATATTTTTCTAGTTTTATGGATATTTCTTTATATTCCCTTGGTTTCCATTTACAATGACAACTCATTGGGTCCACAAGATCCCTTGTGCCACCTTAGCCACCAAGCACATGTATTAGGTGTAAAAATTAAAAAAATTCATAATATTTAATAATGAAATATTTCTAATCCTACTATGGGTAGTTATTTTATCAAAATGACCCCATCATTAATTATATTATTATTCCACTAGGAATCATGGGGTTCTTAAGGGATAGGGGTTTAACATGGTGTTATTAAGAAAAATATGGGGACATTACAGTCCTCCCCTCCCAAAGTTGCTTGTTCTCAAGCAAGAATCAACTCCAACCATCTATGGATCCAACCACTGACTTCAATCCTAAAGATGTGTTGTCAGCTACCCAGAATTGGAAATCCTCAATCACAAGATAAATATCAAAGGTCCACCATGTTTCTGTTGCACCACTCTGATTATAGTCTTGTTCTTTCATACCTGATTCGGATAGTCGATCACACTTGTATGACAGTGAATCTCCTTGGAGATGTAAGCTATATAGCTAGGGTACTTGTACCCGGGGGTAGGGTAGATGTACCCATAATGACTACTTAGGTCCTTTTAAGGTACCTCTCCTTTCGTACCTTGTCGTACCCCATACTGGCTCTACATACCCAAGGCGCCATTATAAAAAAATGGGTACTTATAGGAGAAATGGTACGCCGTACCCCATGTTTGGGTATTCCAGGGGTATGACCGACTCAGCAAAATGAAATCCACTGGATAAAATGTAATGACCCCAACCAAATATGACCTATTTTTTTATATAACTAAGCATGGAGTTTAGTTCAGGACTTATGTCAAACACTGTTCAAATTCTACTAAATATTGTCCAAATCTGGTAGACTGATTTTGCATTGATTTACAATGAATGTGTTTATGGTTTTGTGTTCAACACTCATGGAACATAATTTGACTACTAAATGTGCACATAAAAACTATACTTATGTATTTAATACTGAGAAGTACACTCATATCAACCCAGGAATATATTTGGCAATTTGTAATTTTTTATTGCATATAACAACAATACAAATAGGTGTTTAAAATAAGATTTCAAGTGTACCTTTAGGTCTGAGTTTGATTGTTTGTTACAACTGCCTTGTACAATGATTCATCAAATTTTATGTGACTTCCATTCTTCCAATTGATATCTATCGAGTCTATGATTTATCAAATTTTATGTTTCAAATTTTCAATGTGAATGTTCATTGTTCAAATCATCATTGAACCTATAATTATGAACCATGATTCATAATTTATGAAGAAATATGAAATATTCATGTATGATGTGACTAACATTTTTTAATATCACACACACACACATATATAGTACCCCCAAGGTACCCAAGTACCCCGCTTCAAAAAGTGGCATCCTCATCCCTGTCCCTGTACCCGTCCCTGTACCCAAGTTTCCTGGAAACTTAGGATGTAAGTCATCATGAATCCTACAACATCATCCTTCTTCCTATTCATAATTAAATTCTCATGTTCATTTTAAGGGTTTGGAATGAGTCAATTCCTGCTAGCTCATTTGATCAAGGTGTGGGTTTCATTTGCTAGGGGACTCCAATTTAATTCCCTTATGGTGACTTAGTCTAGAGGAGACACCCGAAAAATATAGCCATGTTAAGGGCTGGTGTGGCTTAGGACAGATGTGATCCTCGGTTTATTTTAAGAGCTTAGATGCCCTTGGGTTGCGGTTTGTTAGCAAATGGTTGAAATGCACTAGCCTCAAGTGATGAGCATTTTTGACAAACAAACAAAAAGGGTCTGGAGTGATAGTTTTTGTAAATTGCCAAAACACTTTATACTTTAATATTATTTCCATATCATGTGCTCGCATGCCAATGGTTTTGACCATTCATAACTTACCATTCCATATGTCATGGGTTGTGGAATGGTAGGTTTTGTTAATTTCTAAAACACTTGAGTAGAATTTTCATGTATCGTTCCCACATGCCATGGTTATGTCCATTTAGACCGCATGTTCTTGCTAAGAACTCATAATTTCTCTATAAAACCTAAATCTTATCTAAAAGTTGAAACCTAAGTCAATCTACTAGGGAAATTTTACTCAATAGGAGTTAGTATGCAAGTGACAACCTCCAAAGTGACTTGTAGACAAGAAAAGTCTTGGACAAACAACATTGATAGCATGTTGGAGAAATAGGGAATTATGGAACTGAAGAACAATTAATTCTAAAAAATGGTGGTGCTGATAGACACTATTATAGCATTAAAGCATATGTGAGCATAAATCAACATGTGTAATGGATAATCAACACATCATATCATGTATTATATGATAAACTGATTCATAAGATCATCTATATATAGCCCATAGAATAACTAATTATGATAAGGAAGATATAGTTAATGTTGATCACCTTAGGTGTGCTCATATATTTAACTTTGATTCCTTGATCTATGCACTAGAGGACCTATTTGGGACCACTACTTGTTAGTCCAACGTAGTCCAACCAATTGACTGTGTAGTCAATTGCTCAATCAAGCTTTGAGTGTCAACAATAGACCAATTATTTTCAAAAGATCCAAGATGAGATAAATCTACTATTCATTAGAGGAAATTTGGGGTCCAAAATGGGCCTTACAAGAAAACGACCCATTGATGCATTGGAATTGAAGAACCAATATTTGAAGAAAATGGATCAACCATAATGGTTGACTTGGCATATTTGTCATAAAAACTACTTTTTGTTTTTCGTATTTTCAACTTATCTCCCTGTGGTTTAACCCAAATTTCGAGCAGGAGCACTCGTTGGATGTAGAATTCAATTCCACATTCAACGAGTACTCACATTACATACTTTTGACGAAATACACCCCACGAAAAATGAGAAATACATTAAAAATATGTGTTGCTAATTGGATGTAGAAAAAAAGTTTTTTTTAAGTATTTCTCATTTTTCGTGGGACAAGTAACACTTTTTTAATGTATTTCTAATTTTCTGTGGGGTAGGTTCCATCAAAAGTATGCAATGGGGGTACTCATTGTATGCAAGAATTCTTCATCCCACGAGTGTTCCTGCTTGAAATTTGAGTAAAACCATGGGAGATAAGTTGAAAAATACGAAAACAAAAACTAGTTTTTGTGTCTTATCCTTCAAAACTTATAATAATTTTTTTCTATTAATAGAAATACTTTGGAGGTCCATGGTGTGTTGCGTTACTATGTGGATGAATATTTTCACTGGCACATGAGGTAACTGTACTGTTGCTTGTTTTCTTTGCTTCTTGTGGTGATCTATCTAGGTTTAGAAATTGTTGTTAAAATAAAGGGTAAATGATCTTAGTTTGATTTCATTTACTATTATTTGCTTGTAAAGATCTAGGAGTAGCAGATTGTATTCAGTTGTACTTATTCTCTCTCAATCTGTATTTGTTGAAATACCAGATTTGATCCCCTTTTGTGCAAGTATTGTCAGTGATGCAGGTTTCCTAGCTAGATTGGAATGGATGATCTCGGTTGAATCTACCATTCTTTAAGCACTTTCAAGAAAGAAGCAGTCCCTCCACTTTGGATTCCATAGATCTAAGCACTCATCTTGAGCGTTTCCTTCATCTAAGAGGCCCATTTTACACCTCAAATTTCCTCTAATGCCAACATTCTCCTCCTTTTCTTCTCTTTCTTCTTCTTCATCATTCTTCCTTGCATTCTTTTTCCCCAACTTCTCCCTTCTCTTCCACTAGTTTTCTCCTCCTCCCTCTTTCATTCTCCTTATCCAACATCTTCTCCTTCTCACTCTCTTCCTCTCCCTCCTTCTTCTCCCCCTCCCCCTCTTCATCTTCTTCTTCCCCTTCTCCCTCCTCTTCCTATTTCTCCCCAAATTTTCCTTTCTCTTCCATGATTTATATCCTATTTTTCTCCTTTTCCTTCTGTCTTCCTCTTCTTATTTCCTCCCAAATACTCTGTAATGTCCCTTTTTTGGAGTTTTAGAGAAAATTACAATTTGGTCATTTTCAAGCTTGACTAGTCATGACTCTAGAGGGTTCCAAGTTTCTCCAAATGGTACCGAACTTGAAAGGAAATGGTATGGTGAGTATTAAAACATCCCAAGGTGGTTTATGAACACTTTCTATCTTAATTTATACCTCTGCAACCTTTTTTGGGCTTAATGAGAGAAAGTGTAAATTTACTAGGTAAATGTGGTCAACTAGTCCTTCTTGGTCTGGTTCCAAACACCACCAAACCTTTCCAAAATTATTATGGAGTGATCCTATGGGATTTAAAACATAATAACAGAACTAAAACACTCAATGGTCGAATCATAAATTCATTTTGACATGTTACTCAAGTTTGCACGACTTTGGCAAATTTCTAGCTTGAGACTAGTGAAACCCAAGCTGACCCAAATGCACCCAAATGACTTCAAATTATGTATGGAAGAAATTGAAGGGTATTGGGACATCCTAATGCATGATATTAATGCTCATACACTTTCCAATTTCTTCTTAAACTTACTTCTGTCCATAGGGAAAGAAGGACAAAAACACTAGGAAATCGACTTTAAAACCCCCAAGGGTAGATGCCACTTTTGACTCTCCAAATGCAGTATGATCCTCCCAAATTTGAAAATAGAGTATGGGTATGAATATCAGACATCATGGCTGTAATTAATCATGGGTATTATTTCTTCAAACTGGTTATAAAGTACAACATTCGTATGATAACTTTAACTAAAATTGCTTAGGGGGAAATGACATTGCTAACTCCATTTTAACTCATAAAAAAGTACATGAAATAGTTCAGAACATGACATGATGAATTAATGCCATATACATTATATAAGTTTCTTCCTCAATAACATTTGACATCAGATAAATTCCTTAATACATATCAGATATATAACTCCTTCAAAATGGAATCCAAACACATGAAAACTAGTCATTCAAACTCATTGGAATGCAAGCCGAGTCACACATGGATTTATGATATTTCGACTTACAGATAATATGGACATAAGAGTACCGATCCACGCATCATATATTTCTTCCCCTTCATCATAAAACTTATAGAAATTTGCTCATACAAATTTGTATGCAACTATTTCCAAAATGGAAGCCAAATACATGAAAACTAGTCATTTAAGAGCATGGGAATGCAAGCCTTTCATACTTGTATTTATGATATTTTGACTTACAGGGAATTTGGACATGAGATTACAAATCCTTAAATCATATTTCAAATATTGGTAATCAATATACTCAACAAAGCGCAAGCACCACTCCAACAAGTGCGTCCTCAACATGAGAGTGTGGGGGAATGAAGAAGAAGGAATGAGAGAATAGGGAGATAAATGAGAATTTGACTGTATGGACCTTCAATCTACAAATAAAACTACTTCATTAAGCTCCAATTAGAGGTTTTAATGGCCTCTCCATCAACCAACTTGGAAAGGAATCCAAATCCCTTGAAATTGGTTCACAAGCATGGAGAGTGAACACTCACCGTGTAATGGGCAAGCAAAATCTCTCCAAAATTCCAAAGGCCAATTAACCAATGATAAGCATCTATTTGAATTCCTCATTACATAATTTTATTAAATTCATGAGGCCTCATAAGATCTAATTTCCCTCCATGAGATTTCTCCAACTCATTTTAGTGGTTTTGTAACTCTCGTGACACTTGTCTTCCTCTTCATGCTCCAATTCTTTCCCCAATTCGAATGGATTCCTCTCAATCCCAAATTCGACCTCTTGGTGGCTATTTTTATCCTTGTCATGTCATATTTTTCATATGTATGCAATCAGGTCTGAATTTGTCATACTTGTCATAGAATCTTTCATCATTTGTTGTCATAGAGTGCATGGAATCTCCTTCCAAGTGTCACACCTTATCTTATAGTCTTTTCCTCTTCCATGGGATTTACTATCATTTACCTATTCGAATTCCTTGGATCATTATATGACATTTGACACCACATCACCCTCAAATAACGTTACATTACCCATGTGTTCGAATTTGGATGAAGATCATGCCAAGTGTGTGGGAAATTTAGTCATCCAAAGGCTCCACAAGCTTCCAAGTGTCTTCATGAACCCATGCCACCTTATTTTCTTAGCAGATATCATTTATGTGACTCAGTTAAAAGTGAGTATGGTAAACTAAAGTCCTTTTGGGTCCCATATCCCCATATTACAAAATTTATGTCTCCATCTCAACCTAGGGAACTAGTAGGTTGATGGAACATTATTTACAGGTAGTCTTATTTGGAAATTATTTAATTGGGGACATGACATACTCCATTCTTTTTCCCAATTCCCATTTTATCTTCCCCTTTTCTGCAAATCATCCTTCTTCTTTCACCTTGTCTCCTCCTACTCCTTCCTCTTCTTTATATTCCTCCTCTTCTTCAATCTCCCCATTTTCATGTTCTTCTTCCCCTCCTTATTCTTCTTCCTCTTCTTATCCTCCTCTTTTCTTGTTCTTCATTTTCTTCTTCCTCTTCCTCCTATTCTATATTTTCTTAGGATATTCTCCTCTTATCTCCTCCTTTTTCCTTCTTCCACTCGTTCCCCTCAATTCCTTAGGATTTGTAGAACGCCCAATCCAATATTTTTAAATATGGAAGAGTTAAGTTTTGAATGAAATAATACTGGACAAAATTTTATCATGTATATATCTATGTGAATGGATGGTTTTATTTGGTTACACCGAAGGAAAAATTGAATAGATACATAAATTAAATTCAAGAGCAATATCGCATCCTAGAATAGTTGCACAATTGACAAACTAACCTAAGGAAAACACTTGTGTTGAAAAACAATATCTCAATAAATGCAAACTATATTTTAAGAATTTTTGTTGATGATCTAAGTTAGGAACAATGTTTCGTAAATGAACATGTTTGGACCAGTGAATTTGGATTGAGAGCTACAAATAATAATTTAATCAATACTTAGTACCTCTAAATTGTGTGTTTATACTATTGAAAACATATGAATATCATACTTAAAGTCATAAATATTGTAAATTTATATTTACAACAATATTTGTAGATAATGTTCTCTTGGTTTAGTGCTCTTCCCTCTCCTAAACTTTAGCTTAAACAAGAATGTTTTGATTACTTAATTCAAAGGAGAAAGAACATAGATAAAGGAACCAAACCTAACCAAATGAATAGGAAAAACTTTTTTGTATATATTTATATTTCAAGAAAAGTTAGAGAAACAAAAATAAATGTTAAATTTCAACAAGTTTGCACTTCACACTGTATAGTAATTTATGTGATGTGAAGATAAAACTATTCTCAAAACTACTTGGTAATAAACATTAAATTTTAACACTTTTGATACATTACAAAACTTTTTGAATACTACATGGAAACATTACTTAAAAAATATGTAAGTAAGTTTGATTTTGTATATTCATATTGAAAAAGGTACATCATCCTCAACACGTTCTAAATACTAAGTAGAGTATCCTCCTGAAAATGTAAATTGATTTGATTTTGAAGTCTACATAGAAGTAGAGTAGATTCGATTTCCTTAAAAGTAGAGCATTTTTTATTTGATTTGAAGTCTACGTAGAAGTAGAGTAGATTTGATTTCCTTAAAAGTAGAGCATTTCATTTTGAATTCCCTAATACTAGGGTGTTATTCTACTTTGATCATGACCATCTATGACCATTCTTACCTACTTTTCATTCCAAAATGTAATTTGTATTTTAATGGAGGAATGCACATGTTTTGACCATTGAATTCTGATTGAGAGATACTAATAATAATTTAATTGATAGTTGTTACCTCTAAATTATGTGTTAATAAGCTATTACCAATGAAATTATATGAATATCATACTTAAAGTCATAAATATTGTAAATATATATCTACAATAATTTGTGTACATCTTGTTCTTTTAGCTTAGTGCTCTCATATCTACTCAATACACTTTAATGTACTTAATACTAAAATATTTTATATATCTTACTAAAATTTATGTATCATTATATAGATGTCTAATAAGTTTGCTTTGTATCATATAAATATAGTTTCTTTCATTTCCAATAAATTTACTAAGAAAATATTGTTTTATTTTATATATTTAATGTGTTTTTCTCTCTACTCTTTAGTTTATTCAACATTTTTCAACTTCTTAAAAAATAAAAATAAAATTGTTTAAAAAACAAAGACTAAATTGAATATTTAATAAACTTTATAAAACAAATAAATAAATAAACAAGAGCCACCTGGTGGCAATGTTCCCGACATTGTCACATGCTGTTGCAGGTTAACTTGAAAGTAAACTAGTTTGCAGTAATGATAGAGCTTCATGATATTTTAAGTCTGCAAACTGTAAAAAAACACAACAAAAAAACCTCAATTATATGGTTATAAATCCATAATTCAAATCCTATCTTAAAACAAGCCCTTGGAATTATGAGGGACGAGAATGCCATTGAAAAGAGCCACAAGGTGGCAATGTCCAAAACATTGCAGTAGTAATGGTTGGTTGTTTGTAATTGCAAACAACACCTTTGCATAGTAGGAGGGATCATATTTAAAAGAAGTAATAGTATTATGTACTTGATTGAAATGAAGTAGCATAATTATCTAAACTTTATAAATAAATAAATAAAACAAATTAAAAAGACAACACATTTCTAAAATACTAAAAAACAAGATTTATCATGATGGGATTATTTTATAATCTTTGTTAGGGTGTAATTCTTCTCCAACTTTTTAAGGTAAAGTAGGCATCAATTTGTTGTAGTGAAGGTTACTTTATGGGGCAACTATTTTTATAATAATCATTATTTTATAAAGTCTCTCTATATTGATATATGGAAAAATAGAAAACAAAAAACCAAGCAATTCTTATCCAACATTAAACACCTAAAATCACTTAACATAATGAAAGACAACCACAAGTTGAGTATTTGGTAACAACATAAAATTATATATACATCAAGAAGCCCCTAGTAAAAATAAATTTGAAGGCTGCAAATTGCATATGTATATGCAAATTTCATATGTATATCCCGCTGCTTTCATTTACTCATCTTTAATGCCATATTTTGGAATTGAAAGTGCCATAGGTTGGACCCTCTGTTCTTTGTTGTCTACATGTTTATGTACCATTGTGTACCAGTATTCTACCAAATCATGCTTACTAACATGCCTTTAGCTTTGAATCATAGTATGTGAATCATCTACGTTGTTTGGTCATTGACTTTTGAAACCTATGGTTGAATAAGGAGCTCACATATGACTTGATTCATCAACCGGTATGAGGTAATACCATATAGTATGTGAATCGTCTAAGTTGTTTGGTCATTGACTTTTGAAACCCATGGTTGAGTAAGGAGCTTACATATGATTTGATTCATCAACCGGTATGAGGAAATACCATATAGTATGTGAATCATCTAGGTTGTTTGGTCATTGACTTTTGAAACCCATGGTTGAATGAGGAGCTTACATATGACTTGATTCATCAAGTGGTATGAGGTAATACTATAATTCTATATGGGGTAATACCATATAGTATGTGAATCATCTACGTTGTTTAGTCATTGACTTTTGAAACCTATGGTTGAATAAGGAGCTTACATAGGACTTCATTCATCAAGTGGTATGAGGTAATACCATAATTCTATAGGACAAAGCTTATACAAGAACTCTATTAGGTTATTGAGTATTATTGATTACGTGGATTAATATTAATAATCTTTATCTACAACATCATAAATAAGCACAAAGTAAGAAATAAGATATACAATAGTTCAATATTGGCAGTGCCCTCTAGCCCGGGAGTAGTTGGAATGCTCTCTGTACCATTGCCAATATTATTGGGGGATTTTTGGTTTCAGCTGTGCATCAATGCATTGTACAAATAAAACCCATCTATTAGTTAGCTTCTAAGGAATTCAAAAACCAGAAATTCAATTGCAATTACAATTTTAAGAACAAACCCCTTTAAATGACATAATAATCTATTGGAATACAAGGACCAAATTATAACTTAATACCAACTATTGGAATACACTGCTTTTATGAGAAAAAAAAGCCTATTGGAATTCACTGCTTTTATCAAGAAAAAAAAGCTTATTGTAATCTAAACTATATGTGACAAAACTATCTGTGACTTTATATTTTAAAGGATGGCTTCCAATTAAGTAAACCTTCAGTGTCTTTTAACATTTCTCAATTAATAACCATAAGCATCTTATTGTAAAATTAGAACATAATACCAGCTATTGGAAAAGAAAAAAAGAGTAGTGTAGTCTAAACTATATGTGACAATGGCGTCACCATCCTTCACATTAGTGATGCAACAATCAAGGCTGGTCCTTTTGCAACAACCTGTGATGCAACAATCAAGGTTGGTCCTTTTGCAACAACCTAGAAGATGAAGATGACTTTAATAAATTTTAATTTCTAGGAAACTTCAGGAAAAGTTACAATAACCGTGATTTTCAGAGAATCAAGGCTGGTCCTTTTGCAACAACCTAGAAGATGAAGATGACTTTAAGAAATTTTAATTTCTAGGAAACTTCAGGAGAAGTTACAATAACCGTGATTTTCAAAGTTACTATGGAATTAGCAATTCTCTGCATGATGCTACTTGACGGAAATGGCCTTGGATCATGCCTGCCTGGTTTCTGTCTTTCAACAAATTAAGAGCCCTTTACTGTACAATGTCAATTATTTAACCTTTGGTAGTACCATTCCCATGAAAAAAAATTAGTTCCTAATTGCTCAAACAAATTTATTAAACCCTTTTCATCCCACCCGTGACCCCAAGTTTATTATGATACAATGCCAATTCTCTGAACATGGAAGTGCCAGCAAATTGTATTTGGCTTGCAATCTTTTAATATTACCTTCTTGAAAGCTGCCAAGCCATGGTAATCATGATACGACACCAATTCTCTGAACACGGAAGTGCCAGCGTCCTGATTGAAACTCATGTATGCCTATGGATGCTCCTTTATCCAGTTTTCCAACATATCAATTGAGAGATGGAGTGGAGGAAAATACAAACATTAACACGAATTAGATTTCAACTTCATCCGGAAAAAAGAAAGAGCTGCACAATACTTAGTTGCTTACACATAATCTAAATCTGCAAATCTGAATCAGGCATATATCCAATAAAACTACAGTACTCAGTAGAACCCAGAGAAAATTCTGAAAAATATGATGTTCTAATTGATTAAGCTTTGAGCTTTTATTGGACACTTCAGACTCTCCATGCGGCGACCTTGGATAGAATTCGGCAAGTTTATATAAATCTGGAACTCTGGCAATGCAGAATGCTTTAAAATAGAAAAAAAGAAAATTAAGTGACTGACTTCTTCACTCACTGGTATGCGCGTGACTTGAAGTGTGTTGTGGGCGGCGTTGCAATCGAATCAGCAGAGTCTGGGCACAGTGGTTTTGGTAGTTTGTAGACCGTAGCTGCAGCTGTGTTTTATATAAAATATTGTGATGAAAGTATAAAGGATAAATGCAGAATGAATGAAAGCTCAAAAGTTCAAAGGGCTTTGGATTTTCCATATAAAATATTGTGATGAAAGTATAAAGGATAAATGCCAGAATGAATGAAAGCTCAAAAGTTCAAAGGGCTTTGGATTTTCTATAATGATGTCAAACTGTGCAGTTTATAATAGAGAATTCAAGATGTAACGATGAAGATTAAAACAAGATGTCATATTATAATCTATAATGGATTAATAGTAACGATGAAGATTAAAACAAGATGTCATATTATTCTTTATACAAACTATTCAATTTTTTTGCAAAGTTATGAAATCTCTTACACATTATTGTTTAAAGTTATAAGTGACATACACATATTATTATTAAGAATCAAATATGCTTAATTGTTATGAACTCTTGATCATTTTAACACTAAATCAAAATTCAATTGTCTATGATATGTATTATTAAACAATTTAGCTTAATTATTTATTATTTACTCTATTAAAAATTTGTATTTTTCTTAAAAAGAATATAATCCAAATATTTTAATTTTAATTTTTTAATTAAAATAGACATTTATCCTCAAAATTAAAATTATGACTTCCAACCAAATCTTTAGAAAATAAATACCAAACTAGAAAACATATTATTCACACAAATTCCAATAACTAAAAACATATAATTCACACAAATTCTAATAACTAATTACAAATATACAAAATCTAATCATAATTAACTAGATAAATGGGACATAATTTATATCTTGCTACTGGAATCTAAAATGAGATGCATTTGTCATTGAAAACATAAATCAAGCTTGTAGGTATAGGTTTTCTATAATAGCAACAAAATGTTTTGGTAGTTAAATATGTATTTAATGGATGAATCAACAAAATGTTTTGTTAGTTGAATATGTAATTAATGGTTGAATCTGTAGTAAATAGATGAATATGTGGTTAATGGGAACGATCTATCCCTATAATGTAACTTTGTTTATATAAATAAAGTTACGGTTTATGGTTTAACTTTGTTTGGCATAATTGTGTAAACTTCATTGCGATTGTGTCATTCATTTTTGGGTATGTGTTTGGATTATTGAAATTTGAAGCAAGCAAATTATTTATGTTTGAGTGTACATTTCTAAATCTATTACCATTAACACTCACATTTTTAAAATAAAATGTAATTTAAATTATAGTATAAAATAATATTTTTAATTTTAAAAGAGAAAAACACAACCCACAAGGGCGTACATGTCCCAAACATGCTTAAAATAGTTTTCTACACTACTAATAAAAAAAGTTGTTAATATTAAACAATTATAATTTGATGACAAATTGAATTGAAATTGTTATAAAAAAGAACTTTATCAATTCATGAAAGAAATTACTTTGAGTGTCAAAGGCTATAATATTTCATAAGATAACAAATTGGATTGAAATTGTTATAAGAAAGAACTTTATCGATTCATGAAAGAAATTACTTCGAGTGTCAAAGGCAAAGCGTCATTCCTAAGGAGATGCACAAGTTCACCTGCAAGAAAATTGGAACTTTAGAAATAAAAAGTAATTCATTTATTCAAAATAAATCCTGCATCGCTTGAACACGCAATGGGTTCATACAGCTATGAGAATACACTGCACAGTCACCACTCCAATCATTTTTTGGAGTCTTTGCTAACAAATGTACATCATCTGCGTGAATGCTCCCTCATATTGCTTTGGGGGTTGTATCATGGAATACGTATTTCTTATATAAATTGCTCCAAGCAGCACCTTGGCAATTGAATACTCCTAACACTCTAGTATATGTCAATACTTAAAACCTTGACTATGAACCCTTTACTACTATAAACTACCCGTCTACTTCACCAACCTATATTTACTATGTCTGCCTTACTTATTACCCCACTTCGGATAGGAGGGCTTGCTTGGGTGGGTTTGCGCTTAGACCTTTGTTATTAACTTTCAAAGGAGAATACATATTAATGACAAATAACATCCTAAATGCATTGTTGAATACAACGATAAAATTATCGGGTTGCATTCCAAGATGGTTCCCAAGCAAGTAGGTATCGTATAAAATTTATTTTATCTGCAAGATGGATTTCGTAGACTAGTGATAAAGGTAGCCAAATATATAAAAAATGATAGTGTGAGTAACGTATAGTTGAGTTCTGAGTTTTCATTTTAGGATTCAAACAATTCAACCTCTTCCCATCCCCAATAGGGTCAACAAATAAGCAATCGTGAGTTGGCCCACCAGGAAACCGTGCCCTCAATATAGAACCATTTGGGAGAACAAGCTTCTTCAACAAATCAAAATTGTGCTTCCCAGGCTTGTCACTGCATACGAATGGTCGGAGAGAATAGATAAATATTAGATATTAACTTCAAACCAAGCAAAATAACTTGACTGACATATAACTCTTAGCTGTAGCTCCTAGATTTCTATATGGCTGGGAATAGTGCATTTCATAAACTCTCAAAAATCATGCACAAGAAATAAAGGTTTCTTCAAATAATTGAAAGAAAAATCCTGGAAACATCAATACCTAACATATACAGGGCATCCCCCAACTGCCCGTGCAGCAGCATGGTATTTTGCAGCAGAATGAAGGCTCTGCAAGTATTTTATTCCTCATTGTTGCATTGAATTAAATGTGATAAATCAAACTCTAAAACAATTTAACAGAGTTATAATGTACATCAATATTCTTATCAATTACCAAATGTTTCTTACGTGGAACATGTCCCAGTCAGGCACCATAAACTCCCCAAGGAAGATACTTTTATAAGCAACCACGCAGCAATGCGGATGGTGTGAGTTACTAGGTCCCTTGGATAGAATTCATCTGATGCTCTTGCAACTGCTGTCTGCTTTGAACTACAAATAAAATGGGTGAAAAATCAGTTCCAGCGTGATACTTCAAAATATCGATGAAAATGTCAAGGAACCAAGAACATTCATCCTTAGCACTTACCTATAAAGTGCGTCGGTGTTGAGACTCATGCAAGCAATGTACCCATTGTCTGGAAAATTCCGAGCAACAGATTCATCCAATGCTTGATGATACGCTCTAGTTAAAGCTACTCGACCACCAAGACCACCTCCAAGTGTCTGAAGGATGCTTTGAACATCAACTTTAACGCCGTCAATTCGTGCGGCAGCTAGGTAACTATGCAACTCATTGTAAAATTCAAAAACCTTTTTAGGATTCACTAAACCAAGTCCTTGAATGGTAAGGGTATTTGTATGCATTCCTAGATCATTGCTCAAGATACCCCGAGAGAGTACAGGGTATTTCATTATCGAATCATAATATTCCATTCCAGGAACACCTGGCTTAACTCCTCCCCAATAGCCTGTGATTGCATGCCATACATACACATACCTACCGACACAGAAGGATACCACAGATTTTAGAATATGGACAGAGTAAATTAGGTTAGCAAAAATAATACCCTTTCAGATTTAGCCTCAATATATGATACATTTGAGGATAAGCTTTCCCGTTATATGAACCAGCTGTTGCAACGCCTCTATGACAAGCAACAACAACAACAACGCAGATTGTGGCGACACTTTACATACCAAGAAATGTAGGTTTTCATAAGTATGTGACAAGCAACAACAACAATAATGGTGGCACTTCACATACCGAGAAATGCAGGTCTTTATAAGTGCCTTTTAATATCTTCACACTGAATTATACACACGGTTAGTATTTGAGTTAATTTAATACTTGGTAGACTGGGCATTAAAAGGCATAGGTATAGGTAAAGGCAGTCCTATATATAGCCCAATATAGCATCGGTTTCCATAAAATCTCTAATTATACATTCTTGTTCCTGGTAGAGATTGAACGAACTTCATTTCCAATTATACATTCTTGTTCTGGGTCAAGATTGAACTAACTTCAGTCAAATAACTGCTAGGAGGGCAGACAAGCATAGCCCAGGTGGGAGTATAGGGTGGATGAAACCAATAAAGCCTGATCAATCTGCGGACTGGCAAAAGCATTGTAGGGTCATTGTGTAGCAGTTTAGCAAGATGCACTGGATCCGAGCCATCAATAAAGATGCATACCCAAATATTAAAGGAGGAATCTGGAAATTTGAAATATTAAAGAAGGTATTGTTTACGAGGAGCATTATAACATTGTTGATATCAGCAACGCCGCCGGGTCTTGGGGCATAGAAACCCAATACAACGGCATGGGGCACAGAAACCCAATACAACGGCATGTCTACTTGACCACTAATAAGCTTAAAAATAGACATTTAAGAAACTAAATAACTAAAAAAAAATACAAAACCTTAGTCTAACCTCTATGTTTTTTGTTAAATTACTACAAATTGCTCCAAATAATCTTCCTGAGCAATTCATATATATCCCCTTGTCGGAGACATAATAAAAACACATTACAATTAATCACTCATCAGTCATACATCATCACATAACATCATTACTTAAAAATTGTTTATTATAAATGTATCCTCTTTCATAATATAACAACACTAACAATGTGTTACAAATTCTCAAATAAAAAACAACATTAACAATATGTTACAAATCTTTAAATAGAAATTTCAGCTAACAAAAATATTAAAAAAGTGTAATAAGACAATGAAACATTAACAATGTGTTACAAATCTGGAAATGAAAGATATTTATGTTTTGATATTAGTTTGTGTATGAGTTTAATTTTAAGATAATGATTATTTTAAATAAATTTTATATTCGTTGTATATAAATGTATTAAAAAAAGTTGAATAATAATATTAAAGTTTTTTAAATATATAAATTATAAATAAATTTCTAAAAATAGAAAAATTATATTACAATGACATTATTTTAGTCTTTTTTTAAATTTAGATTTGATAATGGTTTTAGAATAATTTAGATATTCATATAATGCATTTGTGTTAATGAACATTCATAGTCAAGCAAAATTGTGAGCATCCCACCTCCTTTTGTATAATCTAGTGATGAATATATGTCAATGGACTAAATCAGATTTCTTGGAATGCTTAGTGACCGAGATCTAAATCAAGTATCACATGAATTAATTGTTTACCTTTAAAAATGTTGTCTATTCCACATATTTGAAGATGTTAATGACGTATAGAATGAGAGAATGTATATCCTTAATTAGTCTTAGCTTTGTGTCATTTTGTAATATTTTAGACTACTTCAACCAGAATTATTAGAATATTGATTTAACTTGGCTTCTATTCGTCTTCTGTAGGTGACTTCTACTTGGGACTTTGTGTCCTTAGACCCGGCGACGAGATGGCGTAAGCACTGACAAATATTGGAAAATGGTTTTCATTTCTTCAGAGAGAAAGCCTTCCTACCAAATTCAAAGTGTTCTCACCAAAGTTTTAATATAACCAAAGAATTTATGCAGCAGTTTGTAGGTTGAGTCCAAGGATACAATGAATGTACAGTGAGTAATAAATGTTTAAACCTGTGCTATGGAATTATAATTAATCACTCATGAGTCATACATCATCACATAACATCAAAAATTTAAAATAGTGTAATAAGATAATGAAACATTAACAATGTGTTACAAATCTGGAAATGAAAGACTTGTAATTTATGCTATTTGAATCATCTAATTCTAAACCCACCTTATTCTTAAAAATATTGATCAACAATATTTAGGATCCATAAAAACACTAATTTTTTCTATAATTCAATTCTAAGAAATAAAAGAAAAATTGGTAGAAAGTGAAACTACTCTAATGAACTATTATATTATTGATTCTAAAGTTATAAATGCCCATGTTCAAATTGTATAAACCCACCTTATTCTTAAAAATATTGATCAACAATATTTAGGATCCATAAAAACACTAATTTTTTCTATAATTCAATTCTAAGAAATAAAAGAAAATTGGTAGAAAGCGAAACTACTCTAATGAACTATTATATTATTGATTCTAAAGTTATAAATGCCCATGTTCAAATTGTATTGGTATTGACGGGTCATAAAGAATCCACACAAAATTCACATCCAAAAACTATTATATCATTCATTTTAATGTTATATATGCCCATGTTCAAATCGTAGTTCTAAAGTTATAAAAGCCCATGTTCAAATTGTATAGGTATTGATTGGCCACAAAGAATCCACACAAAATTCACATCCAAAAATTATTATAACATTCATTCTAATGTTATATATGTCCATGTTCAAATTGTATTGGTATTGATTGATCATGAAGACTCCACACAAATTCACATCCAAACAATGATGGATGTGCAATGGAAAACAACACGACTCAACAACAAAAATATACTTTAGCATGCTTTTGAGGCATGCAACAATCATACACTTATTTTGGTATCTATGTGATCAATCCACAAGAATTCAATTTTAATCACAGCATGTAAGAAAATATTGTCAGGATAAGAAAAGCAAGTGAATTCTCAACATGCTAAGTCACATGACACGAGGACAAGGGACACATTGGACACGAAAATACGAGTATTCGACACGAGACATGGCGACCCCGAACTTTAGCATGCTTTTGAGGCATGCAACAATCATACACTTATTTTGGTATCTATGTGATCAATCCACAAGAATTCAATTTTAATCACAGCATGTAAGAAAATATTGTCAGGAAAAGAAAAGTAGGTGAATTCTCAACATGCTAAGTCACATGACACGAGGACACTGGACACATAGGACACGAAAATACGAGTATTCGACACGAGACATAGCGACCGCGAAAATAGGACATGGGGGACACGCTTTATATATATATAAAATACATAAAGATCTACATTTTTTAAAAACTAGAAGTATATACAATGTACATCAATCATAATATCATTCAATTGAAATTTGACAATGATGAATCAATAATAAAATTATTATGAATCATGAAGTTTGAACCATAAACTGCATACTTGATATTTCTAATTAAACCACAAAAATAAAAATGTATTACGTAGATATCGAGACAATGCCATAGATACTACTCAGTACTAAGGCTAGTATCTACAGAACTACTAGATACAAAATGAAAATACTAAATACCCAGGGGGGAGAATATCATAGCTCATCAATGGTACTAACCACTGTTAATCGTCCTCTTGTTCCTCCATGTCAAAAATAGCATTACTATCGTAGCTCTTTCCTCTATCCTCCTCCTCCTCCTCCTCCTCCTCCTCCTCCTCTATACCTTTTTTGACAAGACACATGTCTAGAAATCAATACACGTTCCTAGCATGTGTCCAACATGTGCTGAAAAGTGTCCAGATTTTGGGACACAAAATTTTTGGTGTCGGACACGTATAGACATGGGCCCTATTTGGAAGTGTCTTGTTACTTAGTCAACATGAAGTCGAAAATGATGAGTATAATGCTCAAAAGAAGATAATAGAGATCACTTTATATTATTTTGAAATGCAAATCAAACTCAAATTTTAACGACAAATTCTAGAGAAAAAAAAACAAGAACTAACCCATAGATTCACCTATACAACTTAAAGAAGTGATGTCTATTGGTCAAGAAAAAAGCTTGTAATTGTGGTTCCATAAGTAACAATAGTTTGAAGGCATGATTCAAGATTGGATCTCATTACTTGAGGAAAAAGTTAAAATGCTAAATTTACTAAAGACTTCATTAAACCAACATAACATTGAGTAGGAAACTTGAAAACAAAAGTGAACAAATAAATTTAAATGTGAAACAATGTAAATTCAAGGAAAAACATTAAAATAAGGATAAATTCTCCAAGCATCCAAAATTCCAAAACTTGACATCTATAGAGAAAAAAAAACAAGAACTAACCCATAGATTCACCTATACAACTTAAAGAAGTGATTGTAATTGATTGTCGAACCATATTCCATGATTCCATAAGTAACAATAGTTTGAAGGCAGGATTCAAGATTTGATCTCATTACTTGAGGAGAAAGTTAAAATGCTAAATTTACTAAAGACTTCATTAAACCAACATAACATTGAGTAGGGAAACTTGAAAACAAAAGTGAACAAATAAATTTAAATGTGAAACAATGTAAATTCAAGGAAAAACGTTAAAATAAGGATAAATTCTCCAAGCATCCAAAATTCCAAAACTTGACATCTATAACTTGGATTTTTTAAAATTCCGACTAGAATTGATTAAAATCTTGCTGAACAAATCAGCCTATTCTGAACCAAATCATAGAAAATTTAGATTATACTATAAATAAAAACCAACATGTAAAAAAACATGTAAAACACTAATTAGCCAAATTAAAGTAGAGCAAAGTGGAACTTATCAAATTTATATCTCATCTCTTTATTTTGAAAGTTATTCATGAATGTGGGAGGAAAATGCATATGGTGAAATGAAGATGGGATGAAGAAGCTATTAAAGCTTTTACAAATTATGATGAAGCCAAATTGAAGTTGAGCAAAGTGGAACTTATCAAATTTATATCTCATCTCTTTATCATGAAAGTTATTCATGTCAAGTTAGCGACGAAACTCTAAAAGTTGTATTTTGACAATATTTTATTTTTATGATTTTGTTATTGGAAATGATATATTTTTATATATTTTTCTTCTGGTACATGTTATTTTTTATAACATCTCTTATTTTCTGGTGTTAATTGGGGACTTAGATGATGGATTGATACTCTCTTAAACGTGAAAGGCATCTTCCATCTAAGAATTGAACCTAATTTGGTAATGGAAAACTGGATTGATTTCCAGTTGGACCACAAATAAGCATTAGTTGTTGCAATGATAAAATCATCCCAACAGATCTTGTTGCAACATAGCAAAGAGTTGAAATATTGGGAAATCCAAAAAACACTTATGGTTAAGTTTAAAAGAATATTGATTTAATATAAATAAAATTAAACAACTTTAAGTGGAAGGGATGAATCACAGACACCTGGATACACATTCCCTGTGAAACCCTAATATCTGCAAATACACATGAACCCTCAATTCCATTAAGAGCATAAAAAATATTATAAAATGAGAAAAATGAAAACAATCTAAGATCTACTGATAACTTCTACTCACCTTCTAAACCAGTGTTCTGCATACTAGCTGCTAGGCCTTTCATGGTTAGAATCAATGTATCCTCCAGACCTGGTGCATATTCACTCACTGGATTCAATTTGACTAATCAGCTGCTAGTTTGGTTGAACTTTCCTTCAACAATGATGCCTAATATTAACATGATAGTTGGAGTCTCTAATTCTTTTCAGAGTGTAAGCTTGACAAACATTCAGAGTTTTAATGTATGAGTCACGAAGTCTGAGCTACTGTTTCAAGTACAAATCACCTTCACGTAGAGCTTCATCTCTAACAACTTGTATCAAACGGTTTTTGAACCACTTAGCATGCAATTAAAAAAAGATAATTTATTGACCATTTCAATTTTCTAGCAAACCTAGTGTGCACTGCTCATCCACAGAAAGAAATCTTAGCTGCAGTAGCAGATTTTTGGTCTCGAGACAGTTAGCTCTCAATTGTTCACAAATATGCCACAAATCCTTAGATACCAGTAATTTTTCATACAAAGCAGCAATCCTTGGATCGCCTATGGCAAAAACCATTTCAACTAGATCAATTGTAACCCAAAAGAATGGCCATTGATTGTACATCTGCTTCAGCATATGGAGATTTCTTATATCTTTCTCCATAACATGCTTGAATGCTGCACCAAATCCTAGCCAAACTAGAAGATGCATTTGGGTTTGTGTTTAAGCAAATATTCACAGGATGGCACACATTGACTCAATGCCCCCGCTCGGCATCCTTTCTGAGTGGCGACTCCCAATATCCATTCGACCATACTCCAATCCTGGAGTTGCCTAGCACAATTTCAAGAAAATAAAATACATATAACCAAAAACATAAAGAGAGGACGTTTTCTTTTTTTCATAAGTTTTGGAAAAAATAGGTAAAATAAGAAAAAACACTTGTGCCACTTACAGAATGAAAATATTCAACGAATCTCTTGTCATGGCAAACAATTGACTTGTACTCCTTTGCAGTTGTTAGATGCATATTGAAAAGAAATGCTGAAACTAAGAAGAAATTAGAAAACCATGAATGGAAACATAGGCAGAAAACACATACTAGATTCTCTTACTTAGCAATGTACATAGAAGTATATATATAGTTACAATACCATAACTGTCTACTAACTGAAAGACAGTTAGGAAATTAAAATATAAACAAAATTATGATTAGTGGTTTTAACATCTCCTTAATCATAAGTTTGTCCTTGCCTGAAAAAACTGCCACTATTTGACGATCAACTATGTCAAGCAAATTCAGAGAGTAGAAAAACCAATGTCAACTACTAATGGCTGAAAATCTCTCTGACACAAACTAGCAGAAGATTAAGACTTCCGCTAAATCGGTGGTTTTATGATGACCACTAACCAACCAAAGCAATCAAGTGGTTTTAGGAATACCACCAACCATGTCAATCTAGAAGTTCAAAAGACTTATGTTGACCTCACAAACTATAGGGACACACGTGTTACATTAGAGGAAATTTGGGGTCTAAAATGTACCTCCTAAAGAAAATAATAAAAAAAGCCACATCACACTACAAATATGCCATGTCAAAAAGTCAACCTAAATTGTCTCATTAATGGTAGTTGACAAGTGTGTTAAGTTAATTTGAAATAAATAGATATTGGTTAAAAAATATTAATGAAATATCTAGGTTCACGTGCACACATAATAAATGATATAGTGGAATTTTTTAAATTTTATATTATAATTTTTTTAAATAAATACACCACTACATTTTATATATTTAATTAAGTGTAAAACTCAATTACATTCATATTTAAATTATAATAGAAAATATAATTACAATACTATTAAAAATAAAAATAAATCACTATTATTTTTTAATATAAATTTTATATTAATTCATATAAAAAATATTACATTAAAAAACAATAAACAATATATGTTCTTATAATTTATATAATCTAATAAATCATATATATTCTTATATATATATATATATATATATATATATATATATATATATATATTTTTGTGTTCACATCATGTTGATTTTTAAAAATTTATATATAATATTTATAATAAAATTATAAAATATTTAAAATATAAAAAATAATATTTTTATTATCATGTTAATTTAAAAAAAAATTAAATAACATTTATAATAAAATTATTGAAATGGAAATTCATTGTTATATAAATGGAAATATTGAATAATTTTCCTAAAACCACCTATTTAGTAGAAGCCTTCATCTTCTGCTAGTTTGTGTCAGAGAGATTTTCAGTTATTAGTAGTTGACATTGGTTTTTTTTCTCTCTGAATTTGCTTGACATAGTTGATCGTCAAGTAGTGGCAGTTTTTTCAGGCAAGGACAAACTTATGATTAAGGGGGGATGTTAAAACCACTAATCATAATTTTGTTTATATTTCATAAGCAGTTTTTTCAGGCAAGGACAAACTTATAATTAAGGGGGGATGTTAAAACCACTAATCATAATTTTGTTTATATTTCCTAAGTGTCTTTCAGTTATAATTAAGGGGGATGTTAAAACCACTAATCATAATTTTGTTTATATTTCCTAACTATCTTTCAGTTAATTTTCTGCCTATGTTTCCATTCATGGTTTTCTAATTTCTTCTTGGTTTCAGTTATGTTTCTGCATTTATTTTCAATATGCATCTAACAGAACTGGGTTGTGAGTATAAACTCGCTGATTAGATCTTGCCAACAACTTGGCTTCCAAACGCCAACGCCAAGCACCTAATCATTCAAAACTTATTTGTTTCCGCTGAAGATTCTTGTTCTTCTGACAGCAGTCGGAAAATTTTTCTTCCCACAAAGGCGACAAGGGTGAAGATCAAAACAATGAGACTCAACATTGCCAACTCTATGACAATGGTGGCACTTCAAATATTCTTTGCTCAACTTATCATCATCAATTGTATCTATACGATCATTAATCTTAATTGCAATATCATAATGTACCTGATTATTTCCACTGTCTAGAAGTTCCTCCTTTTGATTAGCATCAACCACAAAGCCTCCACTCACAAAGCTAACTGGTTTTCTATAATCGGGAATATGGAAAAGATTATCATACTTTTCATATCCTAAACCATACTTATTTCTTTTAAACAACAATTATTCCCATGGCCTTACAAACTTAGTTGCAACCTGACATTCCTTTGTCTTTGCAATGCTTTTATCTTCATTTTTCATAATTTTTTCATTCACATTACGATTTTCATTTGTTATCCTAGTGTCTGCAAGAAACAATTTTTCATTGAATTCACTGATTTGTTTCATACTTGAAAAATGTTTCTTGTCCTCTTTTTCACCGTCAACATGTTGCTCTAGTAGGAAACTCAATTCATCAAATAATGACTTGTTTTGAGTTTTGACCAGGTCGATTTTTCTATGCATTTCTATGCATGTTTTGCAAACAGGTAATAACTGTGTTAAATATTCTCTTGTTCACAGAAATTGTAGATCCTGGAGTTGTGTTGAACGATAACTGTAATAGATGGAAGAGTTCTTCAATTTTGGCCATTTAGATGTTGAAGGTTTCTTGCAACTCCACGATTCTCTTGTTCACAGAAATTGTAGATCCATAACTGTAATAAATGGAAGAGTTCTTCAATTTTGGCCATTTAGATGTTGAAGGTTTCTTGCAACTCCATGATAAAACTCGACACACAAAATATTAAACTCAAAAAAATAAATGACGGTCAGATTCTACTGAAAATGCACCCGCTTACCATGCAATATTTATATATTTATTTCTCTTTCTGCGGTGATAACTTTTAAATAAACCTTACTAAATGGGAAATGCATATTATGTCCCAGCAAACTTTTCAACCATTATAAGGTCAGAAATTCTCTTCTCAATCAAACTTTTCAGCCATCCATTAATTTCATCTTCTGAAAATTGAAAAAGGTGAATATCAACAACAAACTTACCAAATGGGCTCCAGCTTAATTGACTCACCGTCAATTCAATCTCCTAGCGGCTTTTGATTTTCGTGGGAATATACTACTGGTATTATGGCACCCCAACAAACGTTCAAAACCAATCACCTGACGACTTTTCTTGGTCTTGATTTCTTCTTTGCGTTGAGATTGTACTCTTTCTCCTATGCGTCTTTGTGTCTTTGTGATCGAATATTTTCTATTTGGTCTTCTTGCCCTTGGCTACTTTACATCGGACTTGACTTGTTGCGACTTCTCTGTAAATCTCTGACAATGGTAATGCTGGGTGAGGAATTGACAGTAGCACTAGTTCCTTCTCCAACGGCGGCTTTCTTTCAACATATAAACTGTTTCAACGCAGCGACACCTTGATATCTCTGCAACACTTTCATTTTATCTCACGAGATTTGATTATCCTTGTCGTGACTTCTCCTTCTCTTTGATGAATGCACGCATAACTTCCGAAACAATCTTATGCATCCTCTCTCTGGTGTGTGGAATGCACAAATCCTCGGCGCCCGGGTCTTGACACAACCGTGAATTCACACTACAACTCCTCTCTCTCTCGGCATGGTTAACAAAACAACTACAATCAGTAGGACGATTCTCCTTCATGATAGAAGACAAAGACACAACTTCACAATACAAGAGTACAGTAGCACCACTCCATCCAGTGCTTCACTTCAATAGGCATAGAGGCGACAGACTCTCGGGATCCTCTGCACTCCTGTGAGTGAGTCACACCCAATCATGCTTTGACAAACTGGGTATGCGCTGTTTGTGAAAATATCCAACACCATTGTCGTTTAAGCCAAGCAGAATTCAAATTAATGAACACATAAAGTCATATATCGATGAGAGATCGGTATCAAGTTAATAGGAAATTGCATGCTACTACTCAATAGGGAACCAACCATTCAAAATTTACAAAATCACAGACCCTCGTGCCCTGATAAATAATTTCATCACATAAGCACCAGATTGATTTCAACCGGGCTCTAATACCACTGTTAGATGCATAATGAAAAGAAATGCAGAAACATAACTAAAACCAAGAAGAAATTAGAAAACTATGAATGAAAATATAGGCAAAAAAAGGCATACTAGATTCTCCTACTTAGCAATGTACATAGAAGTACATATATAGTTACAATACCATAACTGTCTACTAATTGTTACTAAAGACAGTTAGGAAATATCAACAAAATTGTTAGTAAAGACAGTTCGGAAATATCAACAAAATTATGATTAGTGGTTTTAACAGCAGCAACAACAACCATTTCATCCATCAATTCATGCCACTCAGGCTCAGTCATCTCATCCACCAGTGCAGGCCACTCAGGGTTTGGTGCAACTGGAGGCCGGATTCGCATTCCATGCTCTAGAGTGGCAGCAGTAAATTGTTGGAAAGTTCTGAAACACAATTGTTCCTCACCAAATGAATGTTATATGACTTCCCCTTGAACAATGACCCAAAAAGAGCCGTTGATTATGAATATCAAGATGGCATTCAGGCATAAGCAACATGTAGTATCAAAACCAACAAGAATGAAACCCAAGAACTATACTTAAACCAAAACACTTCAAAACACAACATTAACTGTTATTTAGAGAAAACTTGAAACAAAGGCAAACTAAATCCACACCAGTGATTGGAAGAGTAGGTAACTTCGTCTATGCTTCAGGGTGTTTGGCTGGTAGTGGTTGTAAGCCTATTCATGATTACATGTTACTGTCGCTGCTCTGATTAGCAGCAGAGTGTAGTGGTTCCAACACTGGTATTCCCTCTATTCAAATAAAATAAAACCTGTATAAAAAAGTCAATAATATGAATGTAAACCCAGGGCCAGTATCCCAGACATAGCAGAAAGAAAGCCTCAGGAACATATGTATATTAAATGCAGTTGTTAGTAACTCCACTAAGATAAAATCCAAGGTGATAAATAATCCAAATCCATCACAATAAACTTCCATTACGCTAAATATTCCAAACCCATCTGAGATAAAGCTCCCAACAAGCTAAACATTCAAACCCAACGAGTTGAGACATTAATAAATTCCCCGAACATTATGATGAACTGGTAGTAAGGACCCTGTCCATGTTTGGGGCTGGGAGCTTGCTGTACAGAATAGAATATAAATATCATTCTGTGAGCAGCAGTACGAGAATATGGCTCGGGGGCCCANGGTAGTAAGGACCCTGTCCATGTTTGGGGCTGGGAGCTTGCTGTACAGAATAGAATATAAATATCATTCTGTGAGCAGCAGTACGAGAATATGGCTCGGGTGCCCAACCTTTCAGGCAGGACTCGAAAGAAAGAACTAGGCACCAAGAGCTTTGGCCGCAGTGCAGTGATTCCAGACTTCAATTGATGAGCATGCAACAACAGTGGAACAGATATACGTCAAATCTTGGAGCGGTATCGTGGATCAATTCATAATGTTAAATCTTTGTTTCATTTTAAAATTAACTAGTACATCTAATCGCTCATAATATTTACAGAAAAAGAGAGATCATTTTAAAGTATTGATAAAATAGACGATGCCTACGCAATGCAGTTTTATTTGGCATGGTGATGTTCACAGAATGCCTTATATAATATAACACAGTAGAAGTGTTAAAACAGAGCAGAGTCTTATTTGTATCTTTTATTTAGTTTGTATCTTTTATTTAGCCTTGGTCTTGGCAATACAAGCAGCAAACCAAGCTCGAAAACCAGAGATTGCAGAAGCAATAATTTATTTTACAGAGATCCATGTTGGTGAATCATGTGAGAGATCCATGTTGGTGAATCATATGAGCTATAATTCCCTTGCTTACATATGGTTAGTACATTTATGGTTGGATCAGTCAATAGGAATCAAATGGTTGAGAGTTAACAATTGAATCAAAGATAATTTCGAAATTTGTTTGTGTTCCTCATATTCTTATACTTCAACCTTTCAAACTCTGAGTTATCCATGTCTAGCTAAATGTTATCACGGACATTCTTTCTGTTATCCATTTATTAACTATCAGTTATTTTATATATATTTTTTTATCAGTTAACTATCAGTTATTTTTTATATATTTTTTAGTTATCTTTCATGAACGGTCTGTTATGGATTCATCATCTATGAGTTATCCATGCATTCTTACCAGTTGTCCATTCATCAACAGTTA
>LPNX010815388.1:141598-236142 GCA_001517045.1 Pseudotsuga menziesii | reverse complement strand
GAGCATGCGCAAACCAATCTCATTGGCATATGGCATGGGCCTTATATATGCTCCATATGATGTCAAAGCACTGCAAATGCCACCATGGTTTAGAATAGTTAAAGTTAGAAAGGAGAAATTTCTAGCCTGCAACCTCAATCAGTTACCATCATGACATGAATTTAGGCTGAAAAGATTATATCACTGAAAAGAAATTGCACTTATAAAAATACACAAAATTACGTGATTGGTTTAACTACACATTCTCTTTATTAGATAGCGAATTCATTTTCATATTCGATTTGCTAACCTGTCATTATATATACCAAGGACAACAACATAAAATAAGATATTTCTTGTTGTAAAGATGAAATCTGATGGTCCTATGTGCTTTGATTTTGAATTATAAGATTTAGCGTATTTTATGTTAAAACATGTCGGCGCTGCATAAAAGCAACATACTCCGAAATCAATAAGCAAAAAGTTTAACAGCATTCTTCATAAGATATAAGTTCTTCAATTAATGATAGAGAAAATAAAAATGAGATGAAGTGATACACAACCTCGGGTACTGGTTCGACTAGAGCTAAGTTACCAGGAATGCATTTACTCTTCCAGATGTGGTAATTGTTATAAACATGGACCAGGAATCCCAGTAATAATAGTTCTGAATATAATTTCTTTTATTTTGAGTCGGTAAAGTTCAAGGCTCCAACTTAAGGTGTTCAAGTATTCAACGTTACATTTCCCCATGGCAGTCCCAATGACACTAGGCACTATTCAAATCAACACCTGCAAAATGAACTTACAAAGTTGCCTGAAATAAGAGGTGAGGATTATGGTAAAAGTGTATCTCTACATGCCCTGGAGAGAGATACCCGACTCTACAGATATGGGTTCATTCGATCACTTCAGTCGTGTTAATGTTGTTAAAGTTGTTTGTGGGCTTTCAACACTATAGGTTCCAGAATGGTTTCAACAGATATTGGAAGCTATTTAAAGCATTTGGAATTGTTGCACATCAAAACTAACCATCTTTTTTTCTGTTTTCTATTTGTCAAATATGATGATAAAAAAACTAATTGGTTTATTTATCCTTGTTGGTATTGCTAGCATTTCATGGGTATCTATCGATGGGCGGGAAAAATTTTAAAACATGAATTAAAGGCTACAAACACCCTTAACAACATCAGTTGATTAAACATGTTGGTTAGAGGGAGAGGGAAAGAGAAAGAATCACTTGTAAGGACGATGACCACCCGAAGAAACTCCATCTGTAGAGGTCAAATACAATAAGCCGCCATAGTGGATGGCTGAAAATGCAGAGCCCAAGAAGAAAGTATCGCTGCCAAAGGAATCCACGTCAATGAGATCATAGTAATCACCCTGCAAGTAACGCTCAACCAACACTCTGTTGGCATCACAGTGGGATACTACCCACTTTCTCCTTCCCCTGTTTTCATCATGGTCTTGATAATCTTCCTGTTGTTGGATTTGAGAAAGGTTGGAGAGAATAGTAGGGCGCGTGTGGTCATTGGCGTCATTGGCCCACACAAAATCGGCTTTCGCTTCAAAAAGGTAACGAAGAGCTCTGACACCACATCCACACATGGCATCCAATACGCGGAGCTTGCCAAACCTTTTCTTGTGCAGAGCGGCTGCCAGAACGCCGAGGTCTCTCCCATTTCTGCTCTCTTCCCTGAAAAATGAATCCCCCACCACAAACCCAACTCCTCTCTCCCTCTTCATATTCATACTGTTGCCCTCATCTGTGTCTCCATTTCTTATCACGATATTGATATTGTTCGACATTGTGGCATTCGCGATCATTTTTGGCATCGAACAGCCTAGTTTCCTGACATCTGCTTTCAAACTTAAATCCAGTCTATCTGTGAGCGTCCTTATCTGATTTTCATGGAGTGCTTTCAACATACCGATTAACATCCACTTTTGGCATTGAACAGCCTAGTTTCCTGACATCTGCTTTCAAACTTAATTCCAGTATCTGTGAGCGTCCTTGTCTGATTTTCATGGAGTGCTTTCATCATACCGATTGACATCCACTTTTACAAACGAAAGCCCCTCCTAGGCTCCTATTTAACAAAGCTCATGGATTTATGAGTTTTGCTATTTCTATTTTGAATTTGTTTTCTCATGCTAAAGTGGCTGATGCATACGACATTTATGTAGTCTCATAAGAGACCATATCCTTTCAAACGATGTTTGGTTGATACTAAATATACTTACACATTATAAATATTATATTTTAAAAAATGGTGGTTCATGTATACTCATTTTAAATAACTACCATTTGCATAAGGAGGAAGAAGTGTTATATAATTTGACATTTGAAGGGAAGAAAATTCATAGTGTGAAAACATTGTAAACATTAAAATGATAGGTAGAATATTGAAGTATTAAGTTACACTTATATAGGAAGGACTAGTTATAAAACCAAAAAGCAAGGTGCAAAAAGATAACTAATCAACTTGAAATGGGAAGGGAGTGTTATTATAGCATTTAGTAATCAATCTACATGTAAAACCTAGACCAGATTATTTCAAAACGGAAGAGGAAAGATAGCCCCTAAGCTCATAGCTAATAATCACAATTTCTATATAATTATTATGAAAAAAAGACCTTTATAACTATTTCATTAAAACACTAGTATATAGATAAATGCAACATTGAAATTTCTCAAAAGATAGAGAACAATCCAAATACCAAGTATGAGATATCTTTGCTTTTCAAAAAGAGAGCAATGTCAACTGGTCTTAACAATGAACATCACATCACACTTCGGCATTACATGGTAAAAACTAATCTCATAAAAACCAAGACTCCAATGTGTTGTTATAATTGATGGTGTAACAACTATAAAAAATAAAAACATGTTTGATACGAATCAAAGTATGAAATGAACAATACTAATCCCATGTAGGATTCAAGAGAAAAAAGATGGTGTTGGAAACATTTCAGGCCAGTATAGGGAGTTCAGATACATGAAGGTTGTATCCTCATGCTCTGAAATGGCAATGACCCTTTCCCTTTTGTAAATTGTAAAGTTGTTTTTTAATCCTTTGGTTTGAGAAATTGTTGTAGCAGACTTGGAGATAGATGTGCATAGTTGATTGAAGGAACTGCACAAGAAACACATAATGATTAAAGCAAACACATGTGAAGAAATTCTAGTTGTTCTTTGATACCTACAGAGAAAGAAATCCCATTAGAATTGCAATCAAACATCAAAACGTAAAAATACAAAATGAAATACTTGAACATAGTTTGTTCTTGGAATAAAAAAATGCGATTTTACAAAAAGAAAGAGTAATTACTCTCATAATGAAAAACGGGTTAACATAAACCCATGTTTCAATGCAAATGCTGAAATGTGGTCCCACAAACGAGTTCTACAGCTGAATTGGAATAAACATATGCATCTACAAAAAAGTACCATGAACTAAATAACATATATGTTTTGTTCTTGGAATTAAAAAGTTTGTTTTACAAAAAGAAAGAGTAATTGCTCTCATAATGGAAAAACGAATGAAAATAAACTCAAAAGCAAATACATATATATGCAGATACAAGCTTAATATAGGCATGCTAATGAATGCAATTTCTGAAACATGCTCCCACAAATTGAATAAAATAAAATGCTACAATTGAACTAGAATAAACATATGTGTCTACAAAAAAGTACCATGAACTAAATAACATATATGCTTTAGAGTTCATAAAGTAAATATAATTTGGCAAGTGCTAGCTACTTATTCATAACTCCTAGTAATAAAAAATGCGATGTAGGATTGAACTTTCAATATCAAGGATTTGCAACCTCTCCATATGAAGAGCCTAGGACATTATAGTCTTTATTGTATTCACTAAAAAGGATATTAATTCTCTGCACGGGTATTACCTGATCATTTTGGCAAAAGCAATTGTATGAGTTTTCTATTCTTGGAAAATGATGATCAATTAAAGAATTGAACAGAACATTACACTCTTAGACTAAGAAGATGAAACTTATAAAGCAATCAAAATCTAATCTCTTAGACTCAGATAAAAAAAACATGAAATTTTTCCTTGATGTCAATGTACTATTTTTTAATGTGAGTGGCAGATAGAAAATCAGTCCTTGCTAAATTGGATAGGTTTTCTGCAATAGAAGTGTGATACTCCTATAAGAAAATAATAATGAAGTACCTCAAAGGGGTTAATGCAAAGATTCTTCATAGATGCTATGAAGTACCTGAAAGGGGTTGATTCTTCATTAGATTTGCAACAATTTGATCTTAATCAATAGGAACAATTGGAAAATATGCTAAGGCATACCAAAACTTAACATGCTAAAAAAATGCATACTTAAATTATTAGACTACAAATCAAAAGGTTTGAACAAAAGAGAAATATATCATTTCCCATTTTAACAAACTAAATGTGTTTTTGGGAAACATAACTTGTTTATTTTAAGTGTTAAACAAACATGAAAGCAAAGACGAATCTCATCACCATGTTTAGAATTGTCTAAATTCCAACTCGATATTTTCTTCTTAGATACGTTTCCAAACATCTTCTTAGATTTGATGAGCTTTTACTATTGAAACTTGACTCGATCTAGGGTTTCAAGGGGTTCACTAGGGTTTAAATTAAAATGACTACAGGTTGGAGAGAGCAAATCTAAATCGATATAAGCTACAAATTCATGTGAGAATTTTGAAAGACTTTGATATTATATAGGGAAACGCTAGCGAAAGTTTGAGGTATATATTAACTTTGCAAGAGACATTTGTACTAAATGTCATTGAATACTGCACACTCTCTCTTAAAGTTGGTAGCCAATATTAAAAGCCTTGGAAGTTTTTCTGCATATTAAATTGCTTATACAGCTACTTCATAATGTTCTGAAGCTTCCAAGTGGTGGAAACAAAATGAGAAGTCATTGGTGTACAAGTCTATGGTATTTGCATTGGTTAGGGTATTAATTGAAAGAATTGAGAGTATGTAAGAGGAATAAATGTGGCACGATTGTAAGAGATATTGTAGGTCAGCAATGACTGTGAAGGCCCTCTTTCTTTTATTACTGGCTCCTACATTTGCTCACTTTTATAGGAAATGTATGTGTAATACATTGAGGCTTCCAAGCCTTGCATACATTTGGAGTCTTTATGTTGGATGAGTAATTAAAAATATAATGCATTGTTTGATGTTATGTCATGCAAATATATTGTAAAAATGTTAAAAGGATTTTATCTATAATAGTGTTGATTATTTGGCTATTAAGGATATTCCCCAACTATTGCAATGGCAATAATATCGATCAGACCAATGGTAGTGGAGGCAGCCATGAATGGAGTGTCAAGTCCCCTCCTGCCCTGGAGGAGAGAACGGGACCCAACTCTTCTACCTGATTTACCTATCTTTGATTCTGCATTCGTATGATGATTCCCGATTCTTTTTTTTTCTTTAAAGATCTACACAAGCAAGAATTTCTCCTTCTAACATTCTGATCCAAACCGTGTATAACTCTTTATCTTTCCCAAATCGCAGAAACATCGAACGGTGGAGAATCATCCCATAGAAAATCAATGGTGCGGAGAGCTTCACTTGCGGAATCGAAAACATATCAAATTTTCACTCTCGCACCCCGCATCCTGCATGCGAAATGGCCATTGCGGAGATCAAACTTGCGGAAATCAAAATTTACCATAAGTAATTTCCGCATCCCGCAAGTTTCATAAGAGAAATTGCGGAAAGCAATTTTCGCCAAACGACATTTCCGCTTCTTGCATCCCGCAAGTTGCAGAAAGGAAATTGCGGAAAACAGATTTCGCAAAATGACATTTCCGCATCCCGCAAATTGCGGAAAGGAAAATGCGGAGATCGAAATTTACAAAGAGCTTTTCTGCGTCCCACAAATTGCGGAAGGGAGAATCTGCGGAATTTCAATCTACCAATGAAAATTTCTAAGTATAACACTGATTTCCAACATCCAGGCCATCACCAATCCGGTCGATCTAACTTCATAACAACTTAGAAAATTCATTGAAATAAAATTACATACACATATACATCATTCATGAAATATACATCTGCATCAAATACATTCCATTCAAGCATTCATCATATTCATATTCATTTATAAACAAGTATAGTTGCAGGGATTGAAACACAAGAAATACTTATCTTTATCAAAATCTTGTCCCGCAACCAGCTATGTCGCTGCAACGTTCCACCCAACCATAGGCCAATGTGCTCATCAATCTCTCAGAAACACTACCACCCCCGAGCTGGGCATGATTTCCCTAAGGAATAAGGTACGCTAGAAGACTTCCACATAGCCAAGGATACAATAAAACTTAGCCAAGTCAACACAGTTGGGTTTATCAGGCTTACACAGGTAGTGATTTACACATAGCCAAAGTTTATACAAGTCACAGCCAAGCCAACAGATGGGTTTATCAGGATAGCAGCCAAGCCATCCTTCCAGTTGGGTTTATCAAGCTGCCAAGGAGGTGGAAAGACTGACTGCTAAGCTAGTGAGCTCACTCCCAGAGCTATGAACACCTACACGAGATCTATCCTGACTTCTAAACATTTGCACACCCAACACAAGGAAGCATCCCCTTCTTTGCTCCACAGTCCCTCAGGCCATGCCTTCCCATCCAGTGTTATTCAAGGTATGCAAAGAAGAAAACCAACCCTCTAGACTGGTATTTGAGGTTCCTTCACACAATAGGTTTATCAAGCAACTCCAAACTCCATTTCCATTCCCCAAATCAGTTTAGATGTCAAACGAGGATGTACACACAACGATCTCAGTTTTGGGATTAACAAAACGTAATGGAAGCCAAGGAATACACACACACAGCAATTACGAATGTATGAGCATTGCCTGAGCCAGACCGACTACTACAATTACCAAAAATGAAATCGTTTGTTGGTCATTCAATTCAAAACCACAAATTGGATTCTGGGCATTCGCATTCAGGAAACGACTAACAGACAGGAAAATCGTAAAAAGGAAAACAATTCATAGAACAGGAAAATTTGTGAAGGATCAAGACTCAGAGTGGTTTTGCTTGCTGCATGAATGAAGATTGCATGCGAAAACGTTCCACCTACTACCCCAAATCATGAGGGGAAGGTGAAACGTGATTGCATGAGGGAAAGGCAGGCGTTACTAGTGTTTTGCTTGCCCAAGAAAATTAAAGAAACGTTTTTCCATAAATGGTGCTCTACCCATTTCGAATTTCTGCCCACTCTTCCAATCCCTCCCTTGTCCTTAGGAAAAATCATGCCCCCATCTCATTTTGTTGCATTGACATAGCTGGCTGTAGGATTTTAATTAAAATTGCAAATTTAACATGATGTCCAAACTTATAACGTTTAGTTAGCATAAAAACACCATCGACCTAAATCTTAATCCCCGAAACATAAACACTAAATCGATGGTGGGGATTTTGACTTGAGCTCCACACCATGGTTATTTACATCATATTATTTAAATGAAAATGGGGTCAAAATCGGGGTGTTACATCCCCCCCCCCTTCAACAACACTGTCCTTAGTGCTTTACAACATTGAACAAAAATGATTTGTTGGTACTGCCCTCAGCAATCCGCAAAATTGAACAAAAATGGATGTGCCAATCGCATGGCATCCTCTAACTCCCATGTAGCTTCTTCAGGACTGCAGTGCTCCCATTTCACCTTTACCTGTCCTATTGCTCGGTTCCAAAGCATTATGACCTTCCTGCATGAGGATGCTTTTTTGGCTCGATCTGGAACTCTCTCTCTGGTTCCACCTGAATCACATCCCAATCTATTACATGGTTAGGATCATGTACATACCTTTTAAGAAAAGAAACATAAAAAACATTATGAGCCATAGTGCTAACAGGCAATGCAAGTCTATATGTAACTAGTCCTATTCTTTCAAGCACTTCAAACGACCCACAGTATCTAGGAGACAGCTTGGCAAAACTCCCAAGATTTAAGGAACTTTTCTTTTCCTTCACCTTGAGGTAAACATGGTCCCCAATACTGAACTCTCTGTTCATCCTATGCTTATCTACATAGCTTTTCTGTCTGTCTTGGGCTGCCTTTAGATTCTGTCTGATTTTTACAACTTCCTGCTCCATCTCCTTGAGAAATTCTGGACCGATCACAACTCTGTTCACTGGGTTATCCCAAGTTACTGGTGTTTTGCACCTCCTGCCATATAAAGCTTCATATGGACTCATCCCCACAGATGCTTGTTGTCCATTGTTATAAGCAAATTCTACCAAGTGTAAATAGTCTTCCCACTTGGATGGTTTGTCCATCACATACATGCGAAGCATGTATTCAAGCACTTGGTTAACTATCTTGGTCTGACCATCAGTCTGAGGATGGTAGGCAGTGCTGAAATTCAACTTTGTCCCCAAGTCTACAAACAATCCTTTCCAAAATTTAGAAGTGAACTTAACATCTCTGTCAGAGACTATAGCCTTAGGCAATCCATGCAATTTAAAATTTTCTTTCATGAAAATCTTGGCAATATCATCAGTCTTATGCATGGACTTTACTGGTATAAAATGCATTGCCTTCATCAACTTGTCCACCACAACCATGATGGAATCATGTTGTCTCCAAGTCATCGACAATCCTATAATAAATTCCATGGAAATCACTTCCCATTTCCATTCTGGAACCGGCAAAGGTTGTAACAAACCTGTTGGGTGTTGATGTTCAACCTTAACTTGCTGACACTTCATGCACCTTGAAATATATTCAACCATGTCCTTCTTCATGCCTGGCCAAAAGTATTGTTTTCTTGTTGTAGCAATCGTCTTCTAATATCCTGGGTGACCAGAATATGGATTTTGATGGATTTAATCCATAACAACCCTCCTCAAATATGCCACATTTGGAATATTCATTCTGCTCTTATAAGTAAGAAGTCCATCCTCTTCTAACTTATAACCTTCATACTTCTTTTCAAGGCTTTGCTGTTGTAATTTATCCTTTACCTGCCTTTACATTTCATCTTCAACATTACGGTTAATAATCTGCTATCTCAAATTTGATTGGCAAATGCTAATAGATGCCACATGCATTTCTTGTACTTTCCTACTGAGTGCATCAGCTACCTTATTCTCCTCACCTTTTATGTGCTTGATTTCAAAATCAAACTCACATAAAAATTCCAGCCATCTAGCTTGCCTAGCGTTCAAAGTAGGCTGATCAAACAAATATTTCAGACCACAGTGGTCTGTCCTTAACTCAAATTTTCTGCCCATCAAGTAATGCCTCCACATATTGAGAGCATGTACAATGGCTGCAAGTTCCAGATCATGAGTGACATAATTCTTTTCATGCTCCTTCGACTTCCTGGATTCATAACATATCACGTGGTTGTCTTGCATAAGAACTCCTCCAAGTCCTTGACTGCATGCATCCGTACATACCACAAAATATTTCTCTGCGTCTGCAACTTTCAAGACTGTTGCACTAGTGAGAATATACTTTAACCGATGGAAACTTTCTTCAAACTTTGAGGTCCATTCGAACTTTATCCCCTTCCTTTGCAAAGAAGTGATAGCATGTGCAACCTTGGAGAATCCTTCAATGAATCTCTTGTAGTATCCTGCGAGCCCCATAAAAGATCTTACCTCTATTACATTCTTTGGAGTGAGCCAATTCTTGATAGCTTCAATCTTGTCAAGGTCCATAGATATACCATCTTTTGAAATAATGTGACCCAAGTACTGAATTCTATCTTTATAGAAGTCACACTTGCTCAGCTTTGCATACAGCTGATGTTCTCTGAGCAATTGCAATGTTAGTCTCAAATTTTCTTCATGCTCTTCTTCACTCTTAGAATAAACAAGAATGTCATCAAGGAAAACAAGAACAAACTTGTCTAAATACCTGTTGAAGACACTATTCATAAGGCACATAAATGTTGTTGGTGCATTTGTGAGACCAAATGGTACCACTACAAACTCATAATGTCCATACCTTGTTTTGAATATTTTCTTATGAATGTCTTCGTCCTTGATTCTCACATGATGGTAACCAGACCTCAAGTCAATATTGGAAAATACCTTTGCTCCTTTCATTTGATCAAAGAGGTTATCAATTCTCGGCAAGGAATATTTGTTCTTCATCGTGACTTTGTTCAGCTTCCTATAATCAATACACAATTTGAGTGTACCATCTTTCTTCTTTACGAACAGAACTGGTGCTCCCCAAGGAGACACACTCAGCCTGATATACTTTTTCTCCAACAATTCTTGCAGCTGCATCTTCAGCTCTAACATTTCTGGTGTACTCATTATGTAAGGTGCTTTGGACACTGGTGCTGCTCCTAGCACAAGCTCAATCATGAAATCAATGTCTCTCTTTGGAGGAAGCCCTAGAATCTCATAAGGAAAAACATCTCTGAATTCTTACAACACGTGATAGTCTTCCAACTTGAGAGTTTCATTCTCTACTGCCTCCTCAATATGGGCTGCATACAACTGACAACCTTTTCTACAAAACTTGTTCAATTGCATCACTGAAATCTGTCTTACAAAAATTACCTTTGGTATGCCTTTTACAACTACTGGGTTCCATTCTTCATCTATGCATTCAAAAGTCTTGTTACAACAGTCAAGGTTCACCCTGTGAGCTTCTTAACCAATCCATTCCAATGATAACATCATAGGAACCAAGTGGTATAACGTTCAGAACTACGCAAGTGCCCATTTATCACCAATGGACATTTCTCCACCACTTCATTAACTTTTCTCTTAGTTCGAGTGGCTAGCTGAACTAACCATGACCTGCTATGCTTTGCTTTCCTAAGAGCACAAACCTCCACTACTCTAGGAGCAATATAACTGTGAGTAGAACCACGGTCAGTCAAAATAGAAATAGATTTCTCAACAATATTACCTGCAACTTCAACCACCATTGACTGGTGATCTTCCTGGCGGTCTTCCAGTGCTGCATAAATTCTAGGTACGACCCTTGCTACTTGTCCCACTGTTTCTGCCTCTTGAATATTTTATGTTGGCCTTGCATTCTCATTCTCCAGTGGGCAGAACCTAAGGCAGATGGGGTCCTCCGCATTTCCAACACTGGAGAGGCTCTTTGTTCTCCTGCGGTTCTCTTGAATTTTCTCCTACTACTCTGGCTAGCTGCTTCTCAGCTTAGAATGGTTACTTCTGTTGATTCCAGAAGTTTGAAACCTCTCTTCCTATGACCAGACTTCTCATTCATCTTGTTCTTCCATGCCTCCTGGTAGTCAGGTTTTCTCTTGCTTTGCTCATAGCAATACTTAGCTTTTCTTATCACCTCTTCCAGAGTTCTGGGTTCATAGAATTCAATTCGGTCTTTGTAGGACTGAGGCAGTCCACTTAGAAAGCATTGGATTTTTACCTTCTCATCTTTAATATACCCGACATACCTCAGTAGTTCCAATAACTTGTTTGCATATTCCTCCATGGTCTATTGTCCCAATCTCAAATCATGGAATTCTTTGATTTTATCATCATAGTACCGGTCAGAGAGGTACTTTTGCTTGAAATATTTCTGGAATTGTTTCCAGACAATCTTCCTTTCATTTATCTTCTTTACTTGCCTGAAGTGTTCCCACCAAATAGACGCTCTTCTTGTCATATTGAAAATGGCTACTCGAGCTTTCATATTTCCAGAATAATCTTGGACTTGGAAATATTTTCTTATTCCCAGAAGCCAGGCTTCAACTTCTTAACCAGTCTTTACCTCACCATTGAAGGTAGGCGGCTTTGCCTTCCTGAATTCATCTCGTGAGCGGTTCTGGTAATACCTCTTCCTCCTACCCCTGTCAGATGAAGAGCCTGAATCTTTAGTGGATCTTTTAGAGTCAGACAACCCACTAGGATATCTCTTCCTTTTATTCTCATGAGAGGAAAAAATTGAACCATCAGTGGATTTTTCAGAGTCATACAACCCACTAGGAGATCGCTTTCTTCCTCTAGCAGTGTTCTTACTTCCTTCTGGCTTTATTGTCCAGTCCCCAGAGTTCATCTTTCTATGAATGTCTATCAAATTGTGTAATATGGTTGTGCTCAGCTGATTCTGCTCCTCCTGAGCCTTAATCAGTCTTTCATTGTCTGCTTTATAGCTCTGTATCTCCACCATGAAGCTTCTCATGGTGGCTGCAAAGTCTGGGTGAGTGTCTTGAAACCTCCTCCCATTAGACTCTGTCTCAACATTTCCAATTCTGACATCCCCCCCCATAGCATCTTTCTCGTGGACATTGGAGTCCTGTGCATAATCATTCATATTGTCTGTCCTCGTGGTCGAACCAACTATTCAAAATCGCACTGCCCTTTCTGAAGGTGACTATAATTCTGCAAAAATGTGTTAGATAACAAAACTGTTAGATATAATCAAAACCAAGATCACTTACCCACTACCCATGGCAATTTTTCTCTATCATGCGGCCAACAATACGTTGGAACTATTAACCAACAACTCTGTAACTATCCAACTCAGCCCATCGAGGCCCGATACTGTAACCACTTTTTTTTTGACCCATTCAGGCCCGACGCTGCAACGAACATCTCTGATACCACACTGTCACATCCCCTCTTGCCCCAGAGGAGAGAACGCGACCCAACTCTTCTATCTGAGTTACCTATCTCTGATTCTGCATTCGTATGATGATTCCCGATTCTTTTTTTTCTTTAAAGATCTACACAAGCAAGAATTTCTCCTGCTAACATTCTGATCCAGATAGTGTATAACTCTTTATCTTTACCAAATCACAAAAAGATCGAATGGTGGAGAATCATCCCACAAAAAATCAACGGTGCAGAGAGCTTGACTTGCGAAATTGAAAACATATCAAATTTTCACTCTCGCACCCCGCATGCCGCATGCTGCATCCCGCATGGGGAACGACCATTGCGGAGATCAAAGTTACAGAAATCAAAATTTACCATAAGTCATTTCCGCATCCCGCATCTCACAAGTTGCAGAAGGAAAATTGCGGAAATCAATTTTCGCCAAAAGACATTTCTACATCCTGCATCCCGCAAGTTGCGGAAAGCAGATTGTGCAAAACGACATTTCCCCATCCCGCAAATTGCGGAAAGGAAAATGAGGAGATTGAAATTTCCAAAGAACTTTTTCGCATCCCGCATCCCACAAATTGTGGAAGGGAAAATCTGCGGAATTTCGATCTGCTAATGAAAATTTCTAAGTATAAACCTGATTTCCAACATCCAGGCCATCACCAATCTGATCGATCTAACTTCGTAACAACTTAGAAAATTCATTGAAATAAAATTACATACACATATTCATCATTCATGGAATATACATCTGCATCAAATACATTCCATTCAAGCATTCATCATATTCATATTCATTTATAAACAAGTATAGTTGCAAGGATTGAAACACAAGAAATACTTATATTTATCATAAGCTTGTCCCGCAACCAGTTATGTCGCTGCAACGTTCCACCCAACCATAGGCCAGTGTGCTCATCAATCTCTCAGCAACACTGCCACCCCCGAGTTGGGCATGTTTTCCCCAAGGAAAAAGGTACGCTAGCAGACTTCCCCATAGCCAAGGATACAATAAAACTCAGGAAATCCAACACAGTTGGGTTTATCAGGCTTACACAGGCAGTGATTTACACATAGCTAAAGTTTATACAAGTCACAGCCAAGCCAATAGATGGGTTTATCAGGCTACCAGCCAAGCCAACATATGGGTTTATCAGGCTACCAACCAAACCATCCTTCCAGTTGGGTTTATCAGGCTGCCAAGGAGGTGGAAAGACTAACTGCTAAGCTAGTGAGCTCAATCCCAGAGCTATGAACACCTACACCAGATCTAGCCTTACTTATAAACATTTGCACACCCAACACAAGGAAGCATCCCCTTCTCTGCTCCACAATCCCTCAGGCCATGCCTTCCCTTCCAATGCTATTCAGGGTATGCAAAGAAGAAAACCAACCCTCTATATTGGTCTGTGAGGTTCCTTCACACACTAGATTTATCAAGCAATTCTAGACTCCATTTCCATTCCCCAAATTAGTTCAGACATCAAACGAGGATGTACACACAACGATCTCAGTTTTGGGATTAACAAAACGTAATAGAAGCCAAGGAATACACACACACACAACAATTACGAATTTCTGAGCATTGCCTGAGCCAGACTGACTACTGCAATTACCAAAAACGAAATCATTTTTAGGTCATTGAATTCAAAACAACAAATTGGATTCTGAGCATTCGCATTCAGGAAACAACTAACAGACAGGAAAACCGTAAAAAGGAAAACAATTCACAGAACAAGAAAATTCATGAAGGATCAAGACTCGGAGTGGTTTTGCTTGCTGCGTGAATGAATATTGCATGCCAAAACGTTCCACCTAGTGCCCCAAACATGAGAGGAAGGTGAAACGCGACTGTATGAGGGAAAGGCAGGCATTCCTGGCATTTTGGTTGCCCAAGAAAATTAAAGAAACGTTTTTTCCAGAAATGGTGCTCTGCCCATTTCGAATTTCTGCCCACTCTTCCAATCCCCCCCTTATTCTTAGGAAAAATCATACCCCCATTTCATTTTGTTGCATTGACATAGTTGGCTATAGGATTTTAATTAAAATTTCAAATTTAACATGATGTCCAAACTTATAACGTTCAACTAGCATAAAAATACCATCGGCCTAAATCTTAATCACCGAAACATAAACAGTATAAATCAATGGTGGGTCTTTTGCCTTGAGCTCCACACCATGATTATTTACATCATGTTATTTAAATTCAAACGGGGTCAAAATCGGGGTGTTACATGGAGAGTGTTGGTAGTAGGATAGATGTTCATTTTTTTATAAATATTACAGGTAAAGGTCTATTCATTAGATTGAGGGACCTTGTGCAAGAAAGGGTTGCATGTGTTTGCATAGTGACTGTTGTAAGGTCAGTTGATTAGTAATGTGATAATATAGTGTCAAAAGAGGTATGGTAATGAGAAGAGGGGAACAAAACAAGAAATTGATTTCCTGATTAGGTTTTTGGTAATGCGTGGAAAAGGTAAGTGATAATCAACCTTTTGCAAAAATGAGGTGGGTGTCCCTTGATAGATCTTGTGCAGTTAGTCTTTCCTATCTTCACATTGTAAGTGCCCTAATATAGTTGCTTGATACCGCAAAGTGCATATTCTAATCTTAGTTGAGCATAGGAAAGTATGGAATTTCGATAACTTGGTCTCCCTAAACTCAAATAGCAAACTTTAGACCTTTTGTAAATGGCATTTATATGATTGATAAAAAAGGTGAGCATACAACTATGTAACACTGGACTGAAAAAAAAAATCTAATACTTCCAAAGAAAATGAAGAATATATGTTACATCAAACATAACAAGATAAAAACATATATTTAAAACTAAAATTAAGCGTCTGTCAATTTGAGTTAAAAAGTTTGATAACATGTAAAATATACATACTGATTAAATTGAATGTGAATCTGCATGCACTGGAGAACCATGTGGAAGATACATTCCAATAATAATTGTTGGTTTTGTGGATATGTTAGGTATCCTATTCGCAAATCTAACTGCCAACAAAGAGTAGAGGCAAGCAACCTAAAGGACAAAATAACAGTTCGAAAAAACACATTAATATATTTAATCAACGGGGTTGCTTGAAAAGGCAAAGGTATTCTAAATAAACTATAAGCTTTAAACCTGTGCAGAGAAGTAAAGCATAGAGATTCTTTTAAGAAAAATAGAGATCACAACAAATCATTCACACATAAACACAAGGATTTACACTGGAAACCCTTGACCGGGAAAACCAGAAAACCTTGGAGCCACACCTCCTATTTTCTCTTCATTACATTATGAATCCTCACAATACAAAATATAGGTATTCAGATGCGGGAGTGCACCTTTGCATTTATTTTCAAAGGAAAGTTTCTAGAGTACAACTTGCAAATTGTAACAAGTCTCCAAAAGCATTTTTTTATTCCATCCCTCGGACATAAACTCAAATGTTTAACAATGAATCTATGTTCAACTTTGTACTTTTGGGAAATTCCCACAAGACCAAACAAATGTTCCTTTGATTCATAGGTGAGAAAATTTACACTTGTTTCCAAGTAATCAATAATTCTATCTTTGTGACAATCTTAGTATTTTCCCAAAGAGGGCGTGATTTGTAAAAAGGGGGTTTTAAGCAGAAAAGTAAAAAATGTATTTTACAAGATTAGTGCTGAAAACAAACCAATACAGTATATAAGTTTAGATCTGATCAAGCAAAAGATCATTTTCATCTCTTTCAACTTTACCATTTTCAAATATGATTGAGTTAAAATGAAACACACATGAAATAAATGCAAACATAGAATGAGCAAAATAACAACAATAATAAGAGTAATTAGACAATACCGTAGTAGCAGTAACATCTAATGTGTAACACATAAAGAAAAAGTCTGATAAATTACTTGGTGAATTGGGACCTTCCTTATATTCATAAATTTAGGTTTCAGAACAGTTTATGAGTCTCTATACCTACCTGAGAGAGAGAGAGAGAGAAAAAACTCTAGGATAGGTTCAGACAGGTAGAGGAAGATTAACAACATAACTTAAACCATGACAGTAAAAGGGACAAAGTCATCTTACAACATTTCTAGTTAAACGGGGGCAACCTCAAAACAAAATCCAAATAAAAGTGGCAGCCATAACAACAACTAATAGGTGTCTTGCATTTTTTGAAAGGTGGTTTTGTTAACTGGGTTTCATGCAGGTTTATCTGGTAACACTCAGGTGTCCTAGGATGATTCGGTTCTGAGGCAGCTCATGCCATTTGTAATTGTCTGTCCAATTCATTACAGCTTTTCATGTGAATCATGGATGCTAGGTTTCTCCTGCGCCATTTATGGACACTGACAAGTAAGTATAGGTCAGATAAGATTTTTGTTGTCTTCAAGTCACTATCCTACACACTTATTTGGATGGATAAGATATAGCTTGCGCCATGGGGAAGGGGACATTTGAATCCCAATTGACTGCTTAACTGCATTTCACGTAGCTATTTCTAGGCAGGTTTATTTCGCAGGCTTTCTGTAAGGTCTTGTTGGTCACTTACATAAAATATTAGAACTTAGACCAATAGAGGCAACCCTCAACTAGAATTGATGGTGGTTTACCACCATCAATGATGCCCCTCAATGCTCCATCAATGCAGCAAGAGGTGTGGTTGCATTCAGACTTGGACTTGCATCTTAATTGCTCCAGGTACAATTTTTTTTTGTATTTTCTATGGCTTATATACTGAAGATTTCAAAGATCTTGTCAGACTCTTCGATTCACTGGGTTTGGTTCATCGCCTTTGCTTTGCAGTTTCTATAAAAATCCCCAGGTAAACATGCTTTGATACATTTTTCCTTTGGTTTTTTATTACTTGAAAGAATTAAACAATGAACAGTGGGATTCACATAAGTCTTGTCTCCCCTTAAGATAGTTAATATAGGGAGTGGAAGTCCCAAAATATGGAAGATGAAATCCTCAAAACAATGTTGGCATGCACTTGGCAACATTACACAATAGATGCCAGTTTCACATGACAAATGGAAACTCTAAGACAGTCAACATGGGCAGCATATATTTATAACAATCGAATAACAGTTCACGTGTAGAGGTTTTAGAAGAGGGAAAAAAGCAAATTTCAAATAAGGTATTGGTGGTCACTTAGAGGGCATATTAGAATTTAGACTAATAGTGGTAGGACTCAATCAAAAGCGGTCTACTCATCAGTAATTGCAACAACCACAAAATAAACCTTTGTCCTTTGAAAATAATGGAACAATGAACTCCAGGGTTCACATAGGTATCATATCCCATGAAGATAGTAAATCTAGGCCTGTATTATTTTAACACTTGTCCCCGTGATTTTCGATGTGTGTTTTGTTAACCAGGTTTCATGGAGGTTTATTTGGCCCTGGTAGGTTTATTTGGTCCTAGAGGTTTATTTGGTCATGACAAGTTGCGGTTGTGGTTTTGTTAACCGAGTTTCAAGGTTAGGATTATCATAGCAGGTGCGAGTGTCCTTTGAAATATTGTGTGCTTTATCCTAACCCATTTTTAAAGCAATAAGGGGTGAACATGAGACTGCACAAGCATAACTAAACCACATCTATGCATAAATAATGGATGGTACATATCAAACTCAATAATTTCCCTGCAGATTGGGAATACCCTGTGCGAAGTTTAGACTCACTGGTTTAGGATTTAGGTTACTGATGGAAGTTCTAAAAAAGTTAACATGGGCATAACGTTCTTCACAATCCAATAACAGTCCACGTGTTACACATTTCGGAAGGAACAAGAATAAACTTTAAAGAGGGATGGGTTGGAATAGTAGATCATAAAGAAAAGAGTGTGGTAGGGTGAAGATAAAGGGGCAAGTTTACATATATAAGGTGGGCATTAGAGCATAGGACCAAGAAGTAAAGATCAACACAAGACAAATCCCAAACACCATAAAGCAAGGATTGATAAACACCTGTCAAACAATAAGATGAAGGATGTAACAATGAGATGGGGATAGAACCCTTTTTATCTCTCTCTCAAATGTACAAGTGTTTAATACACTAATTGGAATTTCTATCGTCACCCTATAAGGAAGGTAAAAAATAATTAATGCAATCCACTGTTGTAATATTCCTAGTATGAAGTGTCAAAATGATGATGTGGATATTTCTTTTTTTGCGAACAACATGAAAACGGATTTGCATTGATAAAAAACAAGAGGCCTATTTTCTAAGTGTTGAGATATCTTTAAATGAAAAATGACATGCCTAGGTAGAACATTTTTTTCATTGCAAAAGACATATTGAGGTCAAAAGATCATTTAGTAGACATGATTATAAAATTTATACAAGGACCTAAGACAAATCATTTATAGCCATGAACCCTCATACATATCTCATTATTGCAAAGGAAAAGAAACAATTGAAGATAGGAAGAATAGACAACACACATTTTTTATGCAAACACATGAGAGAAAATTTTTCTAGCTATGAATTATTATACACATTTGATTATTGCAAAGGGAAATAAACAATTAAATATGGAAAGTAACTTAGCATTATTCTTTTATGCAAAATGTAGGTATACTTGAATCTATTCAACAATAACATCCATAACAAAGCATGTTGTAGAAAGTTAAAAAAGTAAAATGGATAAAGAGAACTTCAATCTCATCGATAATGTGATGTGGATATATCTACCAAAGCATATTCCATATTAAGAGGTAAAAGCATATAGAGTTAGAAGTTTATGCATTTTCCACCTTTTTTTAGATAGACTGTGAAGGTAAATGATAGGTAAAAAACACATTGTGATACCATAAAAAAATGGTCATTCTGAAATTGAAGTAACAATAATCATAGGAAACATATCAGTGCATAAGAGTTTATAAGAACAAAAGTGAAGGTGCAACAAAACAAAGTTGACTTAAGAGTTTGATAGTAAGTATAGAAAGAGTTGAAACATGTTATATAGGGATCTAAATGGGGGAGATTAAATATAACAAGCGCAGGAGTATAAGTTGTTACAAAACAATACACCAAAATAGAGTAGGGAAGTGTCTAGAATACTAAATTCTAAGAATTTAGTACAATTCAATCATATATACAGAAGGATTGATGGCAACGACAACACCAAGTACAAGAAATGGAGGGACCAAGATGTGGATGTCGTAGCACAAGATCTTGTCATATGTGTATGACTGCATCTCTTTCATGTAGATGCATAGCACGTTCAAGCAACTACTTCAATTTAGAGAGCAATTGAGTGGTTGGAAAAATGCAAGTAATTATAAGCACATATGATGCTTCAAAGTATGTTGTCATTCGTTGTAATGCATTTTTGTGCTTGTTTATTTGTTGACAGTAGTATGAATGTATGCTCAGGTATGCTAAATCTAACTTTGGTTTGCAGTAGGAACAAAGAAGATGTTGAAGCGGGTTCCTCAATTTAAGGAGCAACTTAATAGTTGGTCGAATGCAATTAATTGGAAGCACATATGATGATTTGAAGCATGTTTCTTTCTCTTGTAATGTTTCCCTTTGATCCTTTACTTGTTGATAATATTAGGGCAGTGTGCTCATAAATGCCATAGTGATTTTTGTTTTACAACAGGAACAAAACAATGTATATGAACAATTACAAAGATTTTGCATGTCATAAGCAATAACGAATATATAGCATGTGTCAAGCTAACTTGTTTGAGAATAAAAGATAGGTTGTTATTATAAAAAAAACATATTTAGCTAATACAACATGGACATGTTGAAACAATAAATGACAACACATAGAAGTAAACAATGTAGAGTGGTAAATAAAAACATTTTATATTTGTTGGAAAAAACAGGAACATGTGATCAAGTGGTGAATTTGTATGTTGCATTGAAATAATAGATAAAGGCAAATATAAATAAATAATATAGACAAAAAAGAACATGTCTGTTTGCAGGGAAAATAAATATATGTTTGTATTTGTTGTCATTTTGTAGCAAACTATTCAACAATGGGAACAAGAGAGATGTGAGCAACATAAAAAAATTGTATTGGTGGCAAGTACACACCTAGATAAAAAAAATGTAACCTTTAAGGACAATCTGCTTGCAAAGACTTTGAAGCAAGCAAAGATTCCTCTTGTTTCCTTCGTTAGACGTAGGGATTGTTTTGCATTTGAGAATATCTAGAAAATGAGAAAGTTGGAGATATGTGAAGGCTTGAAAGAGATTTAACTCTGGATATTGCAATGAATGTAAGGCCTTGTTTATCAATGTTCCCAATATCTATTGTTGCATTTTGTAGGGTCATTCCTTGTGTTTTATGGATTGTTAAACCCCATGCCATACGAAGTGGTACTTTCTTGTGAACCTCTTGTTATGGGAGGGATGGGAACATAATTTGGATTAGAAGCATCCCATGGGGGTACTTTGTAGTGTAGGAATTCAATAACAAAAAAGTATGGTAAGGTAGGGGGTTGATTGTTGGAGTTGTAGACAATGGAAATGAATTTTACAAGTGATCCATTAACAAGGCCTACTCCAACCCACAAGTTAGCAATTAACGTGACTTGTTGACCAATAGCAAGAAGAACCTTAAAGGCCAATTGTTCATCGTCTATGGATTGATGGACATGTTGATTCCTTTGTTCTGCAAAGCAATGCGTAATTGGCATGTTCAAGTGTTTTAACATGTGTTTGTTGTGCAGTGTAACTGAGCTATTAGTTGCATACAAGTGGGTGTTCAAATGAAAGATTCTCTTCATGTGAAAGGGAGGAGGTTGTTCTTGTCATGAGGAGTGTCCAATCTTCAAGAGTTGGTGTTGCATTTTGAAGGTTGAGTAAAAGTTGGCAAAAGGTAATTTGAGAAGGGTTATTGCCTTGTTGGTGAAAGATGGTTGAAAGTGTGAAAAAAGTGTTTGAAGTTCACCAAAGAGCATTGCCACATGACGAAACTGCATACATGGGAATGTCCTTTACAGGGGGGAATTGTCCAAAGTCACCGAGAAGGATGATGGAACGACCACCAAAGGGGATTGAAAATTGGGAAGGGAAAGAGTCACGTAAACAAACATCAATACCGGTTAACAAATTTGGGTCAATCTATCCATATTTGGTGCATATGCCAACCATATGAAACCATGAATGTGTGTGGACCCCCTATGTTTCCATTGATACTTACATTGGAAAAAATAATTGTTAGAAAGGGAAATTTTGAAATGGTGAACATGAAGAGAAGGATAGGCTATATGAGCTATTATAGACATGCACCACGAGTCTGTTATATGAAGTCCTTTTTGAAGCACCTCTTCAAGGAATATTTTGAATCTAATGTGCATGTATTGTGATGCAATATGTGGGTTCAATATTATGTTGTTAATATTCCATTGATGGTGTTGATTTGAAGTGATGGGAGACTGGATAGGCATGAGAGCATGCAAATCTTTCCATTTGGTGTCTGCTACACTAAGGGTGAAGAATAAGATTGGTGTACCTTGTTGAGTGATCATATTAGTGAGTTCATATCTAAGTTTTTCCAATAGGAATGTGTCCCATGAAGTATAGAGCCGAAGTGCATCACTCTTTCAATGATATTGTCATTAGGTAGGTTTTTCAATTGATTGACAAGATAATGTATTATGGGGGGGCGGAGTGTATCTTCAAGGTTGCGTTTGAAAAAGATGGAAGAAAAAGAATGGCTACAGAAAATATTGATCACAAGTCACTTTAATCGTACATATAGATAGGGAAATAAAAAAGGTTCCAGAGTAGAAAACATAGATTATAGCATGGATACAACAACCATAATGTGGGTAAGTGCAATCAAATTGAAGTATACACAATCAATTTTTCTAGACACAATCATCTTTTATATGAGCAAAAAATCCTAGTCATTCCTTCTGAGATCATTCTATCCAAGGGTGTAAGTCACCATGGAACAAGGAGCCTCTCTCATGAAGCATGCACATATAAAAGTTGAATAAAGGGTACTCCTAGAAACTTACTAATCGCCTTATGAATGATTGATGAGCTAGTGAAAACCATCATCATTGGCACACATATTAGCTTTCATTGGCTTCCAAAGCCTATACGAAGTTGCATCACTGTCGTGAGTAAAACTTTGTTTGGATTGAGATCCAATAGTGGTTGGCCGGAGGCTAAGCTCAATAACTATAGGCTTCAAATCCCCACATGGCATTAAAAATAAATTGTTGATGGAGTATAAATCTTTTTGTTATTTAGATAATTTACCTTGTTGACAAATATATGCATCATAGTAGCCAAAGATGTTATGCCATCTACTTATTTGAATGGAAAAAACATTGGTTTGAATCCATATACTTTCCTCATATTCTTTAAATAATGTAACTTCGAAGAATATTCTACTTGTACTTTACATTATTATTATTCCTCCTTTGAGAGATGTTACTGATGTAAAAGGTCATGTAAATGTCATGAGGTAAACGCTCAATTGTAAGTCGGGTCAATAGCACCCAGGAAAGATGATTATAATTATTATTGTGAAGTGTACCAAGCTAGTTCAACCCAGTTAGGTAAAATGTTAGTTGTGAATTTTAGTATAAATACGGAGGCGCCCTCCCTCATTTATACACACACACTCACTCACACTTGTATTGCGCAAGAGAGAGAAAGAAAGAGAGATAGAAGGAGGAGGACTAGTGTCTTTGGTGTCTTAGCTCTTATTCTTGGGGTTTGGTCTCTCACTTGATGAGACCTTGTTCTGGTCATTGCATACTGGTAATCTATATTGAGGAAGTTTTGTTGGAGTTTTCCCTTTAGGGTTTCCCAGGGTAAATTGTTGTGTACCTTGTGATTGTATTTCTTTCAGTGATCCTCTTTATGTTGTTATTATGAAAATGTATAAAATACTAATCAAGTTAGAAATTAAGTTATGACAGCATAGAAAACTTAACATGGTATGAAAGCTAGCCTGAAAAGAGTCGCTTTCATGAGGTAAATCTCTCTCTCCTCCTCCAGACAAGGAAATTAGGGTTTTTTTATAAAGTGAATTTTTTTAGTGCAAGTGAAATAGGGAAGTGCGCCCCTACTAGGCGCATATTTTGGTACCAAGATCAAATTTTTCCAGTGGGCAGATCCTGTAGAAAGTAAAGCCCTAGTTTGGCTTGAAACCAAAAAACTAGAAAACCAGTAAACCAGAAACAAAACCAGAAACTGCAGTCCAGAATCTTGCAAGTCTAGTTTCAAGGGTTATAATTTGGATTGTTTAGAAACTAACTATATTTTCATACTCGCCTCAGTCAAGCACATCTTTTGGTGAGTACAATTTTCATTTCTAAGAAATTTTCAATTTTTTTCATTTTTTGATCTTCGGGACAAGATGTCTCTAAGCACTAAACTTGATGCCAAGTTGGAAGGTTTAGAAAAACTCCATGCTTGGAAATATAGAATAGGATTCATTATAGAAGTGAATGATCTTGCAAATTTTATCAAGGGAGTTGTGTCGGATTCCGAAGAATATGAAGCAAAGGAAAAGTACAAGAAAGACATGATTAGAGCTAAGAGGATCATAGTTGATTCAATCAAGGATCACTTGATTCCTCAAGTATCTTATAAGTATACACCTAAGGAGATGTTTGATTCCCTATTAGGAATGTATGAAGGAAGAAACATCAACCGAAATATGAATTTGAGAGCCCAACTCAAAAGTACAAAGATGAGAAAGGGTGAATATGTCCATGAATACTTCACAAGGGTCTCTCAATTCAAAGAACAACTAGAAGCAATTGAAGACAAGATTGATGAAATTGAACTAGTAATGACCGCTCTCAATGGACTTACTAGACCAAGGGAATCCTTCATCTAGACAGTCTGTACAAGGAAGGAAAGCCTAAAATTTGATGTCGTATGGGAAGAATGTGTTCAAGAAGAAGCTAGAGTAGCTAACCGAGAAGCACTACTTAGAGATGATGAACATGCTCTAGATACTCATACCAAAATAAGAAAAGGAAAACATCATTTCAAAAAGGAAACTCATAAGGGGTATTATCCTCCTAATAAGTTTCAAAATAATAAAAAGGGAGATTATTAGCAAAAAGATGTATCCTCTTATCAATGTTACCATTATGACAAGATAGGACACAATTTGCCATAAATTGTTTGACAAAGAAAGAAGAATTTAAGAGGAAGAATAACAAAAGACATCATGCTAACTTAGTAGTAGAAGAAGAAGAACCTCCCAGGAAGTTAGCAAAAGTAGAAGTTGAAGAATATGTTCTCTAGAAGATGTATCTGTCACTAGAGGGTGGCCTATATGAACTAAGAGGTCACTCAGAAGGAGCGTTGATCCATGGTCAAGATCTTCCTATGTACTTATGGGACGAAGCAGCAAGGATAACGGTATATGTCTAGAACAAAATATCCCATAGTGCACTTGGATTCAAAACCCCTGAACAAATGTTCACCAGAAAGAAACCAGAGGTAAGTCACCTCAAGATATTTGGTTGTCTAGTGTTTGTTCATATACCAAAAGAGAAAAGAAGAAAATTAGACTCTTCCAGAAAGAAAGGAATATTTGTTGGGTACTGTGAGGTCTCCAAGGACTTCAGAATATATATACCAAGTTACCATCATATGGAAATTAATAGGGATGTAACATTTGGTGAAGATGCAACTCTCAAGAAGTCGAGAAAGTGCCAACCTAAAGAAATATATAAAGAAGTTGTATCTCGCAGAGCCGTAGAACCGATAAAGGGAGTTACACCTTCTCATGATAATGAGATTCATAAAGAACGTGATATGTTGGAGCCCCAAGAACCTCCCCATATGAATATCTCCCACAATAGAAATCCATCTTGGGGCCACGATATTATTCAAGAAGCAAAAAAATATTGTGCTCTAGAAGGCTCCACAAGGCAGAGCAAGAAGCCAAATACATTTCCTAGTTATGTGGCTTTGATGTGTGATCTTGTAGACAAAGAACCTAATTGTTTTGAACCAGTTATTCAAAATAAAGAATGGGTAGAAGATATGACGAAAGAATACCAATCCATAATGAAGAATGATGTATGGGAAATAGTTCCCAATCCAAAAGGCAAAAGTGTGGTATCTTCCAAATGGATCTACAAGATAAAGAATGGGTAGAAGATATGACGAAAGAATACCAATCCATAATGAAGAATGATGTATGGGAAATAGTTCCCAATCCAAAAGGCAAAAGTGTGGTATCTTCCAAATGGATCTACAAGATAAAGAATGGGTAGAAGATATGACGAAAGAATACCAATCCATAATGAAGAATGATGTATGGGAAATATTTCCCAATCCAAAAGGAAAAAGTGTGGTATCTTCCAAATGGATCTACAAGATAAAGCATATAGTTGATGGAAGTATTGAGAAGTACAAAGCTAGATTTGTGGCTCGTGGATTCTCTCAAAAGGAAGGAATCAATTATGAAGAGACATTTTCTTCTGTAGAAAGGTACACTTATATCATAACCATCATGACACTAGTAGCAAAGAAAAAATGGAAGTTACACTAGATGGATGTGAAAAAAACCTTCCTAAATGGTGTTATTGAAGAAGAAGTGTACATAGAACAGCAACAAGGTTTTGAAGTCAAAGACAAAAGAGCACATGTATATAAATTAAAGAAGGATTTGTATGGAGTGAAGCAAGCTCCAAGAGCTTGGTATGGAAGAATCAATATTTTTCTTACGAGATTGGACTTTACCAAAAGTAAGGTTGATCCTAAACTTTACTTCAAGGCTATGGATAATGAACTTGTCATATTACTGTTGTATGTGGAGGACCTATTCCTGATAGGCAATGAGAAGCAAATCTCATAATGTAATAAGAATCTTGTTGGAGAATTTGAGATGAAAGACCTTGGCTTGATGCATTATTTTCTAGGTCTTGAAGTATGGAAAAGCCCAGAAGGAATCTCCTTAACCAAGGAAAGTAGGCAGTGGAAATCCTGACAAGGTTTGACATGTTGGAATGCAAATCCATGGCCACACTTATGGATACACACTTAAATTTGTTGGATGATGCTTCAATAGAATTAGTGGATGTGACACTATATAGACATATCATTGGTTCATTGATGTATCTAACGAATACCCGGTTAGATATATGCTTTGTTATGAACACTTTGAGCCAGTATCTAGTTGAAACCAAACATGTTCACTTAGTAGATGCAAAGAATGTGATGAGGTACCTAAAAGGTATGATAGACTATGGTCTCATTTATTCTAGAGATCATGACTTCAGACTATATGGTTATACAGATTCAGACTGGGCAGGAAGTGTCTTAGCTAGAAAGAGAACTTCAAGAGGTTGTTTCAGTTTGGGGCCAACCATGATCCCATGGCTAAGCATGAAGCAGTTCAATGTTGCTCTTAGCACTGTAGAAGCGGAATATATTGCAACTTGTTCTGCCAATTATGAAGCCATATGGTTTCAGAAGTTGTTATCATATCTATTCGATCTGGAGATGGATGCTATCGTGATTCTATGTGATAACCAAAGTTGCATGAAGATGACATAGAACCCCGTGTTCCATGATAAGATGTAACACATAGAAATTTGGTACTTCTACATTCGTTACATGGTGCAGAAGGGGGTTGTAAAGCTCCAATATATGAGTACAGATGAGAAGGTTGCATATGTGTTGACTAAGCCTCTGCCTTGTGTGAAGTTTGAACACTTTCTAGACAAGCTTGGTGTTGTCCGTAAGGAATTCCCTCGAAAGGGGGAGTAGTATTGATGATATGGAATCCCGATCACAACAGGTAGCTCAGTTGGGATTGATCATCCTTATACTTGATCCCGTAATTCTGAAAGGAAGGATCGTATTAAATGTTGATCTTGTTGGATTGGATTCCATAATTCTGAAAGGAAGGATTGTCTTAAATGTTGATGTGGAAGGACTAACCATCCTTAGACTTGATCCCATAATTCCGAAAGGAAAGATCGTCTTAAATGTTGATGTGGAAGGACTAACCATCCTTAGAATTGATCCCGTAATTCTGAATGGAAGGATTGTATTAAATATTAATGAGAAAGGACTAATCATCCTTAGACTTGATCTTGTAATTCTGAAAGGAAGTATCATCTTAAATACTGATGAAGTAATGGACTTGATCCTGCAATTTCGAAAGGAAGTATCGTCCAAAATGTTGATAATGGACTTAATCCTGTAATTCCAAAAGGAGCGATCGTCCAAAATGTTGGTAGTGGAATTGATCCCTTAATTCCAAAAGGAAGGATTGTCCAGAATGTTGATAATGGACTTGATCTTGTAATTCTGAAAGGGAGGATCATCTAGAATGTTGGTAGTGGAATTGATCCCGTAATTATGAAAGGAAGGATCGTCCAAAAAGTTAGTAGTGGAATTAATCCTGGAATTATCAAAGGAAGGATCGTCTAGAATGTTAATAGTGGACTTGATCCCGTAATTCTGAAAAGAAGGATTGTCTAGAATGTTAGTAGTGGACTTGATCCCATAATTCTGAAAGGAAGGATCGTCCAGAATGTTGATAGTGGACTAGATACCGTAATTTCAAAAAAAAGGATTGTCCATAATGTTGGTAGTGGACTTGATCCTGTAATTTCAAAAGGAAGGATTGTCCAAAATGTTAGTAGAGGACTTTATTATGTAATTCCAAAAGGAAGGATCATCTAGAATGTTGATAGTGGACTTGATCCCATAATTTCGAAAGGAAGGATCGTCTAGAATGTTAGTAGAGGACTTGATCCCATAATTATGAAAGGAAGGATCATCCAGAATGTTATTAGTGGACTTGATCCCATAATTTCAGAAGGAAGGATTATCCAGGATATCAGTGATGGACTTGATCTCGTAATTCCGAAAGGAAGGATCATCCTATGTATGTATGTGTTAACTGTGATTAGTACTGGTAGCTTTGCAAAGACTTGATCCTATAATTACGAAAGGAAGGATTGTCTGAGTTCCATAGATGTGTTGTCCATGAATCTGTAATTCTGAAAGGAGGGATCATGTTGGTTGTTGTTATACCTTCCATAGATGATGTTTCTCCAGCCTCGAGTTGTTGACGATGATGTCACATGTTGTTGTTGTTATTACAACTTTATGCTGATGAGTCAGCCTCGTGTTGTCGATGCTAGTGATGTATCACTTGTTATGCAGATGTTGATGTTCCAACAGATGATGATGTTGCTCCAGCTCCATGCTGCAGATGGTGTTCTAGTTCCATACTGTAGATGATGATGCTCCACCTCCATGTTGCTGATGATGTTTCAGTTGCATGCTACATATGATGATGTTCCAGCAGATAATGATGATGTTCTAGCTCCATGTTGCAAATGATGCTTCAGTTCCATACTACAAATGATGATGCTCCAACTCCATGCTACTAATGATGTTCCAGTTCCATGTTGTAGATGATGATGCCCCAGTTCCATGCTGCAAATGATTTAACTTCAGCTATGTACTGAATATGTTAATGATGTTACTTCAACTGTGTACTGAAGTTGATGATGATGTTATTTTAGCTCTATACTGAAGATGATGATGATGTTACTTCAACTCTGTACTGAAGATGTTAATACTCCAACTCCTTGCTGAAGATGATGATGGTGTTCAAAACTTTTGATGATCTATAGATGTACCATATAATGTTCCAAAATATGATTTTAATGATGCCTCCTCTCTCTCTCTCCTTCCGACGATGTTGTGTATAGCCACACCAGTTGTCGTTTCTATCAGGGGAGTGTTGAAATAATGTAACTTCGAAGAATATTCTACTTGTACTTCACGTTATTATTATTCATCCTTCAGGAGATGTTACTGATGTAAAAGGTCATGTAAATGTAATGAGGTAAACCCTCAGTTGTAAGTCGGGTCGATAGCACCCATAAAATATTATTATAAATATTATTGTGAAGTGTACCTAGGTAGGTCATCCTAGTTAGGTAAAATGTTAGTTGGGAAGTTTAGTATAAATAGGGAGGCACCCTACCTCATTTATACACACACACTCACACTTCTATTGCGCAAGAGAGAGAAATAAGGAGAGACAAAGAAGGAGGAGGACAAGTGTCTTTGGTGTCTTAGCTCTTATGCTTGGGGTTTGGTCTCTCACTTGATGATACCTTGTTCTTTGGTCACTGCATATTGGTAATATATATTAAGGAAGTTTTGTTGGGTTTTTCAGTTTAGGGTTTCCTAGGGTAAATTGATGTGTACCTTGTGATTGTATTTCTTTCAGTGGTCCTCTTTATGTTGTTATTATGAAAATGTATTAAATGATAATCAAGTTATAGATTAAGTTATGCCATCATATAAAAATTAGCACATCTCATCATCATTACTTATGCTTTCTTAGAGCCATGTGGGTTTCTTCTCTGCACAAAAAGGATAAATTCCAACTCTACACTACAAATATTCAAACACACCCACATAATAGAGACCAACTCGTGTGTCTCCAAATTATATAGCAAAGAGAGCAACAACAATGGTATGGAGACTTTACGTAACAATGACAATATAAATTTGATGCTAAAGCTTAGCTTGTCCGGTTATAAGAATATGAACTTTGTCCCTTTCCCTACCCCAGTCCTAGGGCAAGTTCCAGATTAGTTCTACTCTGCCTCTTGTGATCCTGCACTACCGACGATTCCCATTCTCATCAATTTGTATGGTACAATAACTCATACAAGAGATCCATTGAATTTGTTTTGGTATCATCCAATGTAGTCATCCCCAAGCCCTTAACAACTTTTACTCTCTACAAGAACCACCTTGACTTGAACTTGGAAATCTCCTCTTCCATGGCAACTTTGTGGAGTTTTCCAAATAAATTATCCCCTAATCCTTAGGAGAAGGATATTGATTCTCCACACTTTCAATCGAAAATGGAGTCATGATAATGCCATAGGAACTGAGGCCCATGGGGTCAAGCATGTTAGTTGTGTATAATAGACACCAACCTACAAACCTCTTCTCTGTGCAATGCAACATAGGAAATAGAAGATAAATTTGAAGAAGAGAATTGACCTGCTCTTATACCTGACTCTCTCACTCCAACAACAGAGTCCATCCCATGGGTTAGATTGTTCTACATGCAAAATATTGGTTAGCCATGATATGTGTGGGCCGCTCAAGACTCCTTCCAAAAATGTCCATGCCCATTCTCCCTAAGTCACGATAATTAATGGGGACTTTGTCTTGATGTTCTAGAGATTATAACTTCCCCACTTTGCATAAACATTTTCCCGTGGCCTTAAATTTCAATGGACAAACATCACGGAGAAGATCTCCATGATGAATCCTTGTAACGTTGTCAGAAGATAATAAAAAATACAAATATATATACACTAATTCTAGTACTTGCAAAGAATAGAAGTCTATCATGAATGGAGAGAATCATGTTGCTAAATTCTTCAAGAATTGCTCTCATGGAATGGTTGTTGTTGAGATGCAGAATATGGACTTAGGCTAGTAGTTGGGAGACCTATCCTGTGAGGATATTAGAGCTTAGTTCCATTGTTGGCATATTGAATCAAACTTTGGGGTCAACAGGTATAGAGGAAGAGTTTCTCATTTGAAGAGATGTAGTAACCAAGAAATTGAACAAGATGACATGGATACTTCCACTAAAATATATATATATTTTCTGGCCATGATATCCAAAGAACTTGGTAGGTACGACACTCCATGGTTAATTTTGGGCTTAAACCAAAACGTGAGAATATATTTTCTGTAGTTTTTCTACTATGGTGAGCACAACATCTTGAAAAACCCTCATTGTAGGTCGAGTAAATTAAGAGGAGCATCCATGTCAAAATTTTGGTAATGACTAACACTTCCGGTGATCAATCCTTTCATTTGTAAATTGCTATGTTGTAGTAATAATGGTTATTAATAGCTATGTATTAGGTATCCAGTAACAATCCTCACTTCAACACATCTCAGAAACACATGAACATGGAATCAAACATTAATAGCAAGAAAATACGGGGGCACAAATCAAGTCTGACAGGATGCAATCATTCAATAATGCTTACATCCTCTCTTCCACCAATGCCCAGGAAGTGTTTTCTAATGAAAATGTCATCGCTGGCTAGCCAATGAAATGTGCTATAAATACATAATTTAATTCATTTTTTATTTCTTATATGGTTAAACATTAGTTTTAAAATATGATTTTGGTACGGACACAACTAATACCGCTGCGCATTCTATAGATGTCCCCGTCGGGGACATATTAAGAGTTGTCGTGGAATAAAAAAAGGTGTGAAACTTCATCTTTCGATTTAATCACATTAAGATATTGCAACTTCAAGATTTTATTTGAGCACGATGGCAAATAGAGAGGTGGTCTCAATATAGGAGAGTGTGATGAAATATATAGAAGTGATCCCAATAGAAAGAGCTTGGGTCGGTTGAAAGTTGTTTCTATATTGATTTTACAACTTATTTTTGTGCAAGACAAAGACAAAGTTAATGAAGAATATAACTATATGTTGAATATTTTGAGCCTAAGCAGTAGTTACAGTAGATTTTAAGCACTGCTTCATATCATCATTATGGATTCATTTCAGTGTTATATGTACTCTATTGCAAAAAAAAAATTGTTATGTGCTCTTTATGGGGAATTCATTTCTAATCATTTTTTGTCAAAGAAAATATGGCTAATTGCAGTACAACAAAACATTATTAGTTTCCTCCCTTTTAACTTAACTTTGGGCCTCCATTTTCAATTTTAGTGTTTTTTTTTTGCATTCTTAGATGAATGTAAATGCAATTTCATGGGTGGAGTCTAAAGTCAATTCCCTTTGGAATGGATTTATCTTCCACCTATGTTTCCATGCCCAAAACTAAAATCCAATTCTAAATTCTATGTTAATAATGTCGACTTTAGCATTGTCTTTTGTTTTTAAAAAATAATCGTCAATAAACATGTAGTAGTTTACAATGACTTTAGCAACCCATAATGATTATATTAAAATATGACAAGAAGATATTTTCCTTTTAACTCAAAGCGCATTAACACCTTCACACATATCCCTTAATGCATTAAGTCTTGGCCATTAGCTAATTTCCTAACCCTTTAACCTTGAAAACTCTACCACACTAAGTCATTATCCTCAAAATAGATAACTCAATTATAACTCTTGCACAAAATTCCCTAATATGACATGACCTGCAACCACTATAACATGATATACCATATATCCCTCTCTAACAATCCATTGAATATAAGACAATCAATGCGAGTTATCAAGGATCCATATCTAACTTGTACAAAGAAGAAATATGTAAATCATTATATGGTTAAAATATTTTAAAATATGCACACACACACACTAAAAAATAGGCATCATCATTATCATCATCATCACATCATCATTGTTATCATTGGAATCATGATGATGATTTCACTCACTCAACCATAAAATGGATACAAAGGATTTCAACCTAATATCCTATTAAGTAGAGGGTGGTCATCGTCGCCATCACCATGTTTGGTGTTTTCATCATCATCATCATCAAAATCATTGTCAATACGGTGTTGTCAACAATGATGATGAGGATGATGACGCTGACAATGATGATGATGGTGATCTATTTTAGCATACTTGATGCTATGATTGATCTAGTAGAAAATTGACCCTTAATACCTTAACCCATATCTACTTGGCACGTGTCCCTTCACCTTTGTCAGTTACCCCATATTTTCACAAAAAATTAAATTTTTTAATGTAACATAAATTGTCTATAGTTGCAGTTTGATAACTACTAGCGGCTAGCAGATAAATGAAACAGTTAACACAAGTAATGATTAACTTCAAACACATAAAAACTAATACCACATTAATTTTGATATGTTATGTATAAGATCTACATTCAGTTACTTTTAGTTATACTGATGATTTTATTTTGTTAAGTAGGTGAGAAGTTATGTTCTAAATGGGGCTTACTTAGCAATTGCTAACTAAAATGGATTTCTAGATCTTACAAGTTCAACAGGTAAATTTTGAACAAGTAGGAGTTTATTAAAGTGTTAAAACCAGATGTACTTCTTTAGCATATATAAACTGCTAGAGTAAAATTTTGCTTAATAGAGTTCAAAGGTACTACGAGGTAAAGTAACTTTTCTTTACTTGTTTTGCATCTATGATAGTGTTTTAAGTTTATGTCGTAAAGACCAATAACCTTTCCATACTCAATGTCTTTCATAGTATGACTTCTACTTCAGACAATTCTTCTTTCCAGCTATTAGCTAAGTTACTTACAAGTTCTACATAGAGCTCATGATTTAGTAAAACAACACTTTTTTTTTTTTTTTGAAATAAGAGTTTACTATTGTTGTTATTTCTAAAATTTAAAATACTGCTTATAAGCATGGAAATAAATCTAAGGCCTTCCAAGAGCAAGCTTACAATTGAACCCTTAGCTCTACTTTTAATTATGCTCTAGTAGAGGAAATTTATCAGCTTATTTTTGTATTATAGATAGAAATGTTCAATTGCACAATAGTCATCAAGTTACGATTCCGATCTTCCAAGTTTCTTCATGCCACAAGTATTGTAGAAAGATTTCATTACCATATCATTTATTAATAGTAATAAGTGATAATAGCTTTAATCCTGAATAGTCTTACTATCTTCATTACTAAGTCTAATCTAACATTGGTTTGATTCATTTAGAGTTTTGGTTCCTTATGAAGACCCAAAAGATCACCAACTTCTAAGAAGTTTAACTTATACAGAGGCACTAGAGACTATATCTATAAATGTAAGAGTTATTCCAGGGTTAAATACTATTTATTTTATACACACATTGTTGATTTATAAACTAATTTCTTACCCAATAGTGTTTACATAAAACTAGTTCTAATAACATAGTCATGCATCGTTATGTTGGTATAAAATGGTCAATAGTAGTACTGTTGATTCATGTTCAAAGGCCTTTACTATACTAACGATATTTCCATAGTTATTTTACCAACGAAGATTCCAAGGATTTCATAATATAAGGTTTAACAATACCATATATATCTCGTTCTTTACCATAGCTTGACTTATGGTTTATCATTGTAATGATATGATTTGACTTTGCAATTTATATTATCATTGTAGTCACTATTTAAATTATGGGCAATAATTTGGTTTCCTGACAATGTAGTGTAAACTATATCATTCGACCCTCTGCTGACTGAATATTTTGGTGGGTACGTGGAGCATCCTCCATTGTGCAATGGATGTTTTAAAAGCTTACAACGTAACCCTAACTTCCTCATTCTTTGTCGAGGGTTTGGATTTGCACAGTCTGGTTTCTCTGCGGCCATGAGGGCTCGCTTGTTCTTATTTCTAGCTCCATTGTTTGTGTAATGAAGTGCTGAAACTCTTTGCATGAGGGTTGAGAGATACCCAGCTTGTGTTTTGGTTCCTTCTGTAGGCACTATGTCGTCGTGAGAGTGGTGTTACTCTGTCCATGGTTTTGAGTGCTGGTTCCTTGCGTTGCCCTTGCCATAGCGTTTAACCTTCTCCATCGTTGGTGAAATTGGAATGTGAACCCCGCTGCCTCTGTCATAGGTGAGCACGAGGGTTTGTTATGCAAAGTGTGATGTTCATTGTGCTGGTTCGAATTCCTCCTCGACTCCAGATTCCTTCGCCTTCAGGTAAGGATTTTATCATATTGACATTATAGATTCCAAGTTACAGTTTTAAGAATTTGATAAATACAACTTTTAACTATAATCTTTGGGTTTGCTTGCAGGTGACAGTTCATAAATAGGCTTGGAAGGATTCTCTCCAACGCTGGTTGACCTCTAGACCAACGGGTAAGCCCCGGTTAAAACATGGCATTTTCCCTGCTTGCAATGGTTAAGGGAAAAAGGGTTTGCAGTTGGAAAAGAAGCTCGGCTTCGGTTCCTCCATTACTTAGATACTCTCTTTTTTTCTAGTTATTCGTTAGTTTCTTTGTTAGTAAAACCCTCGCCTGTTGCAGGGTAACTCCGACTTCTATGCCGTGACTTGTATTTAGCTTCCTTAACTTGTAAACAAGAATTACAGCCTTATGGCTGGGTAATTTTATTCTCTGTTTCTTAAATTATGGGGGTTCTCTTGTCTTCATGGTTTTTACTTGATCTCTGTTTCGAATACCCCGGTAATTTATACATTGTTTTTAAAAAATAGTATTACTGTAAATTGGGTTATTATTCTTCTTCACTGTCAGTGAAATAAATTTACTGTTAATGACTTCTTTTGTAAATGAATAATGTTATTGTAAAAACTGTAACTCAGTTCAAATAATAAAATCTATAGATTTATATTTGTCAGTTAGGTTAAAGTAGCTAGGGTTTTCTAGATAAGATCCCTTGTATAGATTTATCATTGGTTTCTGTTTACCTTCGTTCGTTATTACAAGATTATTGGTGTTATAAATTTGTTTATAAATTATTTTTAAAAATAAAAGAATTTGTAATTATACTATTAATTCTTGAAGTAAGACTGTAACCAGTCTAATACATAACTTATAGTCTTTAATTTAATTTGTTTACTCTGTTATTAAAGAATATGTTTATAAAATGATAAATGAAGAACTAGGGTTTCAACCCTCAGGTTTAACTTGCACAGGTTATAAGCTTGTCTGGTAAATAATTATTCCTTGATTAGGTAATTTCTTAGCTTATTTCTATTTACTGTTTACATTTATAATTACATTTGTTTACTATTCTGTAACTTAGTAAAGATTCAGAGTTATGTAAGGATTAAAACATTAACTTTGTAACTTTGATTACTTTTTATTAATAAAGGTTTGTAAACATAATCCTATTCTAGTATGTATTAATTAATAGTTTAAGATGAAATATTTTTAAGTGTGGTTAATACCTTATTCTAGATACTTAACTGTATATTCTATAAATTTTATTGAATCAATCTATTTCTTTACTATAGCTCTAGTGTAATCCTACTGTTTCTTTTCCAACATTTTTACCTAGTTATACTCATTAAACAGTAAACATAAATAATCATAACACTGTTCTTTACCTAATAATTTACACACTAAATAAATTACTCTGCTATCTACAGATACAGAGCCCTATCTATTATTTTTAATCTCTTAAATTTTTCTTTCATCTACTTAAATTATTCTAACTATGCTAGAGTATGACCTGGTTTTCCAGGTGTGGAAAAACACAGTGTATAGATTTATTTTCATTCTAACACATTACTTTTCTGAATCAACTTCATTTCTTTAACAATCTAAAAAGAATACTAAATTATAACATTTCACATACTGAACTTTAACATTCACATATATCAGTCGAACTAAGATTTATTTAACTAACACAGTAAAACAAACTAACATAGAACTTGTTTAGGACAGACGACAACAACATTAGGAGGCCATTCCTCCCTACCAATCTCCTGGAGAGCGCTCAAACAATGCTTCGTCAGGACCCTCGAGCCTGTTCCTGGTCTTCTTGGCTGAGAACTGGTGGAGAATGCAAACAGTAGAACCCTCTGTCAACTGACTAGTTCAATACCTCAGTAAATACTCTGCTCTCAGCAGTATGATCTTTAACTTAAAAGCTACACTGGATCAATCAGCAGTTATCCCCTCAAACACTTTCAAAATTTCCCTTCCATTGAATTTCTCTAAAGTACATTCATTCAACCTGAATGATCACCTCTCTCGAATGAGCAGCCTGAGCTCTCTTCAATGGGAACTTTTATAAATATTTCCTAGGTCTTTTGGGTCAGTTGTCATTAGTTGAGCCACTTTCTCTGATTCCACTTTCTTGGGGAATCATGACCCCAAATGTAGGGAGGTTGCCACCTGCAACAGTTGGAAGTGGTTTGAGGATGCTGCCACATGTCAGTTTGCTCTCCACCCAATCTCCTCCACCAATTTGACCAGTAAACACTCTTTTAATAGCTCTCCTAAGCTGTTGTCTCCTCCTTTATTTATTTATAAATAAAATATTCAGAATTTACATAAATAATCCTTGACACTGCTAATTCATCAATTACAACTTAGCATAAAATTTAACATATTGTCCTCAAATAATATCAAATAATAGAAAATTGTTTTTTGCAAAATTGGGGCATGTGACAACCTTAGTGACCCTTCACACAATTTCTCCATTTCACTCATATTACTTGCCAAATTATTTGAACACTAGCATACCAGCCCCTACCCTTAACATTGATTCTTAAAATTTAATGCACATATGGCTTAACTAATAACTGCTAACCCCTAATGCAATATAATCCATCACTAACCCTACACAACTAACATAACCACCCTAAACCATTGAGCCGTAAAGATTCTAAACCCGACTCACTAATCTTTCTAACCCCGCTAATATTATTGAACCCATTAACCCACTAATCCTATTCATTTCCATCATCATCATATATTGTCATTGTCTCCATCATCATCATCATCATCATCACGACCACACTTGCTCAACCATGATACCATTGAACTTTCTAGACATAAAGGGATCCAACATAATATATTTTAGAGTAGAGGGTAGCCATTGTTGTCTTCAGTGTCATTGTCATCATCATCGTCATGGTCATCATCATATCCAACACAAAAGTTTTTAAAGTAGAGGGTACACATTGTCATTTTCATTGTCTCCATCATCATCGTTGTCATCATCATAACCATACTTTATCAACCATTATACCATTGATTTTTCTAAACACAAAGGGATCCAACATAATAGTTTTTATATTATAGGATAACCATTGTCATCTTCAACTTCGTTGTCATCATCATCATCATGGCCATCATAATCATCAACATGAAGATGATGATGATGACAACAATTAATATGATGATGACGACGATAATGACAATGATGATGAATGCAGTTGATGATGATTACATATTTTTAATGGGTGATGATTATATATTTTAACAAACTATTATTGTGTTCCTAGCATTCTTGATGCTAATGGTGATACAACATCCAATTAACCCATAACCCTCTAACCCATATCTACTTAACACTAGTCCATTTGCTTGAGTGGCCCCTTATATAATCAAACCCTTTTACTCATATTACTTGCTAAATGATTTGACATTAACCTAAGAACCCCTAGCCCTTAACATTGATTATTAATATTTAACCCACATATGCCTAATATAATAAACTCTAACCCCTAATGCAATGCAATCCATCACTAACCTCGTAAACAAGTAACCAAATAACCCTAATCCCACCCTCTTATATAACAAACTTAACTCATTAATATAATATTTGACCACAGTAAGCCTACCCCAACGCACTAATTCTCATCATCATATTCCTCATTGTGGCTGTCAATGTTGTCATGATTATTGTGATTTTCATGATGGTGACAATGATGATGACCACACACTCTCTACCATAATACCATTGAACTTGTTGGGAAAGAAGTTATCAAACATATTAATAATACATTGAGTAGAGGGTGGTCATCATATTCATCATCATCATCATGGTAGTCATCTTTATTATCATCATTTACATAGCCATGATGATGATGAAATTTAACATACCCAATCTTATAATTGAATTGATAGCCCGCCAACCCATGTCCCTATAAACCATATATGCTTGACACATGTCCCTTCATGTCAGATCCCTTTCATGCAATTTCCCCCTTTCACTCATATTACCCACTAAAGTTTTTAACACTAACCTATAATGAAAGTAAAGTTTATGTAAAATTCAAATTAGAAAAAAGGACAAATCAATGAGGAATTTTAAAAGTAGAGGAGAAAGTACAAGAGTCACCTACAATGCCAAAGGTCATTGTTATTCTCTATAAAATGACTCATGTCCTCATTTTGTGGGGAGGGGGCGGGGGGGAGTTTTTTCCTCTAGAGTGTTGGAATTTTTATGTTTCCAATATTATTATGTTAGATCTTCAAACTATTTGCATTATATCATAATAATCATATGCAATAGGATCACTGAAAGAAAGACAAGCATAGCGCATTGAAAAGAACAAAAATATTTTCCTCTAGGAAATCACAATGGAGAAAACCGAGCAACTTCTTCTGTATAGATTCAGTCAACAAGAACAATGTATTCTAGTACAATCCAATATCTAAATGCTCTTCCACACAAATATCCCAACATTAAGATAACAAAGAAAACCCCAAGAATAAGATCTCTCCACAATTACAACTACTCTTCCTCATCTAGTGAACTTGTTCTTCTTCTCTTTCTAGCACATATGCTTGCTTGCTTGATGTGTCCAAATGGGAAGGGTGAATTCCTATTTATACTTGTTTTCCAAGTGACTTTTCCACTAACTAGGATGACTTAACTTCTTTAACTGGGCCGACTTTACTAGGGAAGATTTACCCAATGTTGGGGAAGTTTTACCCGATGATTGGGGCGGTTTTACCCAGTGATTTTTGTGTGTCCAACTTGACTATTTTCACTTGAATTATTTTAGGGTTTTACATGATCAATTAAAATATGAATATTTCCCAAAGGAAGTACAACAATAATACATCAAGAATACAAGAAGAATATCTTCCAAAGTTACACAATCTTCAACATAGAGAAGGGATTTTTCTCTAAGGGAGATTATTCTCGTAGACTTTATGTAAAACCCTTTCTGCAAAGTTCTAATAAGAAGAAGCCATTGCTAGCCTAACTATTTTGGAGGCAAATTTCAACTGTGGGACCTCAAGCGTGGAAGTTTTTGTACTAAGTGGTTGCATTCCAAAATTGCAGTGACAATGCTTTTCTATATTGTAGGTTATTGTGTTGTAGAAGTAGCATTTATTTCTCTGATTTGTCTCTAGAATGACAATGATTTAGCCATGAAGATAGTACTGTAATCAATTGCTCATTTTTCACACTACTCGGGTGTGCAACTACTTGTTTATGTTTATGTTTTTACATTAACTATTTATCGAAGATCAACTTCATGTACATATTTGGTGGTGTTCACATTCATGGTTTTGTTAGTTTTCCCAACCATCATTCTGCATTTTTCATCTTATATTAGTTGCATTTCATACACTGCATTTCAAAAAAAACCTAAATAGTGGATCAGGTCACAATTGATAAAACATCAAAGCATAATGGTTGCCAAGCCATAATCAAGATGATTTCCCTATTCCAAATGGTGTTGGGTCTATTGGGACCTTTCACTAAGTGTAACCCATTATGTATAAAATAACATAGTCATTAATAATATTAAAATGTAATAAATAAATAATGAAAGTAACATAATAATATAATAAATAATTAATTAGTGTTTAACTAGGAGTCAAAGGGTGCACACCTCTTCTCTATCTCGTGACAAGTCAATGTCTATAGAAGGGATATTGCCATCAAAACATGTTATCATCTATAATGCCATTTCCATTCAATAAAATATTTATTATATACATTTATTGCAGAGATCCTTCTATCAATTCAATAACAACAACAAAGATTGTTTTCGAGCAAGTGGTGTAGAAAACACATGTAAAATGAAACGTTACCAAAAAGAAGATCATGACGATTGATTAAGAAAAGTTAGGGTTTATTATTATTATACCTACCAAGGTAGGTATATAGCAATTGGTTAGTAGTCAACTACAATTGAGTTTCAATTAATGATTGATTTGCAAATTTCTTATTCCAAAGTTTTATAAACAATTTATATTAAATTGAATATTATAAAAATTAAAAACAATGTTGATCATTTTGAAATATACATTTTTATTTTCTAATGGGATTAGAGCTTTGATTTGACAATTTTTAGTTGTTTTAAGTTTAATTGTCAAATATAAAACATAATTAAAATTTTTAAAAACAATAAAAAAACATCTATTTGACATATGTATTACGTATTGTACTTTGTCCCGTCAAATTTAATGCAGTATGGTTCAAGTCTAATTTAAATTATATAATAATACAGATAACACATGTCATTATCATATTTTTAATATTAAAAGCAATTATGACCTCCCCATTCCTGGAGCGTAGTGTTTAAATCTAGATCAATCAAAGGGTTACACGTGTCTCCCTTGTCTTTAGTTTTCTTGAAAGGCATCTGTGTTTTGTGCTATCTATAACTTAACTGCTATGGACCTTATTCCCACCGCACTGACTTCTGGAACAATTTATTGGATGTTGGTCTTCTTGCCTTGCCCAATCTCGTCCTGGTTGGGGATTTAAACTTCACTCTCTCCTCTACTAAAGTATGGGGTTCAAAAGCTCACACTTATCCACTGTCAAATTACTTCTCTCAGCTTATTTCTATTAACCATCTGGTTGACCTCCTCATGTGTGCTCCTAGCCCAACCTAGAGAAATGGTTGTGTGGTGTTGGCCACTTTTCCTAACTCGCGCAACGCAGGTTCTGTGCAGCCCATCAACCCAACAAACACCTAAGATACTGGCTCGATAGAGCAAGCCCCGTCGGCAACAACTGCGAAGTAGGCGTAGTCTCACCCGAGATATCTTTTCAATGGTTAACCATCGGAACCATGTTTTCGCGATTGTCGAGGGATTATAGTCCCTTGGAGCGCGGCCAAGGCGCTTGACGAAGGAAACTAGATGGTTGGACGGTGGAGTCAGTATTGCGCAACTCATCACAACTATATGTCAGTGTGTGCAACCTAACCTTGTTCTCAACCTCACAACTGGCTCAACTTGTGCGGTGCAACTGACTCATACTAACAGACTGTCTGCAAGTTCCGTCGTGACTTAAGACATTAATGCACATGCCGATATATACATATGTTTCAACGACACTTTCCCAAAACTTCATCTAAGGATTACAGTATAACATCAGGCATTTAATCTATATTTCATCATCATACAGAAAGCAAATAACAACCATTCACATAAACATTCACACCATTAAACATCCATTCAAACACAAGAGATAACGTGGAAACCCATCTATGAAAAACCACCAAGGTGCTCTTCATTTAGCATGAGAAAAGGATATAGCACCTTGCAGTCTGCAGTATGCAGACTGATCTTCTGATATTCTTTCTAACTCAGACTTCTGGTTCTCATGCTCTCTAGTTTGCTCTTCTACCCTAATCCTACCCCTAGCAGTATACGCACATAGCAGCCAAATTCGTGGCTCCACAGCCTCCTATCACTACTAGACTCTTCCTGAGTCTTCTCTTCCTCTAATCTCTATGAAATTACAGCAAAATGACGCCCTTCACTATGGATTGCCCATGAACAACCAAAACATTAACTATTAATCACCAACCAGTGATTGACCATTACCGAAGTAAGGACCAACCTGCTAATTATAGAAAATCCAACTAGAAAGAAATCATGACCAACCCTCTCTCTATTGAATCCCTCCTATTTATACTATTTTACATGACCATGCAGAGCCGATTGCATATAGGAAGTCTGTTAATTGTCACCATCAGCCACCCATCAAGCTACAACTATGGTGATTACGACTTGACACGAGGCACTATCGGTCTGAATTACAAATATTCCCTCGTACGAGAATTGTTGCAGGTTTACGTCGCCTTAACCGGCCACGATCTGCACCTGTCGCTTTCCGACTATTATCACATGCATGCTCATGTGCTCACCTTTCCTTCATCGCGCACCTCTCCATTCTACCTGTGCTGGTCCTTTGCTTCCTTCGCGACCTTCATTTCTTTCAGTCGCGCGCACGGCACACCTTCTTTCGCTTACGCACAACTTCTCCCTTATGCTCCTTTCCCCAGCCAACAGGCCCCCAACACTCACGTTTGGCTCGTCTCAAGCCACAAAGCAATGGACATCGGAGGTGGCGCAAACTGTGTGGTCATCTCTTTGCTGATTTTTTTCTTCTTCTTGCGCACCTTCTCCTGCTTCCTGCCTTGCGCACTTCGTTCCTTTTTTTTTTTGGCGGTGTTTCCTGCACTGCGGCCTCATCCCATACTTAGAAGAATTTTTAGATTACAAAACTTCAGTTACTTTAGTCATACCTTTTCGTCCCCGGCATCATCTGAAGACTGTTAATGGCGAGTTCCACTTCTGAATTTCACCAAGGTTGTTAGTGTCCCCTTCCGACACAACAATCCAATTCTTATTATCATTCTCAGGCTCCTGGGGTTTTCCTCTTCATATTGCTTTTCCACTTCCTATTATGCAGAGCTGGATGGGCCAGCGCCCAGCTGATGATCGCATGTGCCAGAGATATGAACTTTGAAGAATGAAGCATTGTCCATATTGAATACGAGAAAATCCCCAAATTCAAGGGAGTGATCAAAGATGAATGATTCCCAAACTTTGACGAATTTCACCTCAGCATCACAGTCTACAAGCCATATCTGGCCATGTATCCTTCTTTGGTCCTTCCACACATGTAGGCCTCACCTTGACTGCCAGAAGTTGGGCCTGCTCACTAGCCCTACAGGCTTAGTGAAGTGGGGTGAAAACTCTAATCCCCATTGGATTCCTTTCGGGTTCGTAGCCAGGGTTGCTAACCAACTAAAAAAGAAATATCCAAGGATGAATTTTCCAGAAACTTCTAGCTAGGTCGAAATAACTTGCAGACTGTTAACATCTTCCTTATTCCCATCTTCGGAGATAACCCACATACTGAAGGTTGCAGCAATTGCTTTGTCTGGCAGGGATGCTCGCCATGGCACACCCCAACCCATCTATAACTAGTGCTCAAGTAGCATGACTAAGTGATGTTTGCTCTAGGTGCACCCTTATTTTATAAGAGGAGCATCAGGTCACATGCCATATTGGCTTATCCAGGTGCATAATTAGGACAAGACCTTCTTCTGGTGCACCAGATATGCCTCTCAGATTTGTAATGATTAACCTGTCGTCATTCTCCCATAATGATAGCAGTGATTGAGTATTGATGTGATGGTTGGTCACTGTCATAGAGTTTCCCACACCTAATGAGCTAGTCGTTCCACCTAAGGCGACGTCTTATCGCGAGCGCCAAATCTTTGTTGAATCCTTATGCATTTAACAGTCCGTCGGCGTCTGCCGGCTGTCTACAACCTCTTGCTAGTTCTCTTAGCTTGTTTGTTGGCGGATTTATAGCGCATCATTATTTCCGTGCAACTTCATCTTTCTGCTTAACTTCCTCTTCCCCCGCAACTTCCTCTTTCTGCGCCAAGCTGCGCTGGGGATGCCTCCCTCGCTGCTTTCCTCCCTTCAGATTTTTTTTTTTACTTTTGCTGCACGCCTCGGATTTATTTCCTTGCACAATTTTAAGTTGTTGGCGCTGGCTCAGGCTGCGCACCAGGTTAAACCTTGTCCTAGAATGTATTCACCATCAGTTGAAACTTAGCGACTTCCTCTACAACTTCTTCCACTTGTGCGACCAACTGCTCAACACGGTTAAAATGGACATGTTCCAATGATTCTGCCCCTATTGATTGTACTATGCCTTAAAGGTTTTGCTGCACAGGATGAATAAAGTCTATGATCCGCTCAACTTTCGACTGATGTATCTTTACCTCAGCTTACCTATCCTGTTCTCATTCACGGAGAGTCTGCACTTCTCGCTGCAGTCTCTTGATCTCTGCATTTTTTGTGACCTTCTGCTGGAGGGGCAACTTCCTCATTTTAGCCTTTGCAGCGCTGATCTTCTCATTTGCTTCTCGTGCACTACGCCTGATTTCCTCAGCTGTTTCATCTTCTAGCAGGGCTCCCCAAATGGTAGCGACATCATATGTGGCCTTTGCACAGAGTGGTTCGCCTTCTCTGAATTTCTCAGCAGCTTCAGACGATGCTCTTCTTCTTTCCTCAAGCACCTTCGGGGGTGTGCTTGGCATCTGCCCGGCTTGCAGCTCTTCCACTTGGTGCTGAAGATCCTGTGCGATCTTTGCGAGCCTAGTTACTTTAGCCAGGGATTCTTCATCATCTTGTCTTGCTTCTGGTGGGAATGCTGCAATGGAATTCCTGATAGAGTCCACTAATGCGATGCAGCTTTGTTCACACTCTAGTATTTCCTGTTCTTTTTTGGCAAGAAGGGTGATGCGCCCATGCAGTTCTTGTTATTCTCCTTCAACAAGGCCTCGCACAACTTTTCCTTCCTCTGTTGTTTTGCTTCCTGATAAGCAACAACATTTTGCCTTAGCCGAATTTCAAACGCGGCCGCCTGCTGAATTTCATAGACTTCATTCAAGGCTAGCATGGAGAAGTCTATCTGCGCACTATTGTCTTTAGGACCTACACTTGTCTTTGCATCTACCTCCAGTGCCTACCTCTGAATCACCACTGTGATTGGTGGCACTAATGTTGGTGTAACTAGTGGAACATTGGGATCAACACCATATGTCTCAGCCTCCACAGTGGCTTTGACATCCTGGATGGCCTCTATCAACTTATTGAGATGGCCCTCAACTTGGATAGCAATGTTTAATTGCTACGTTCCCAGACTAGCGAGGTTATCTTGTGCGACCTTAGAAACATTCACCGTCAAGGTCCTGTACATCATCTTTAGTCAATGTGTTCGTGTTTGTTGTTCTGTTGGCTTTTTGCTTCTTGCAGGACGAGTGGCCCTCTTCTTGTTGTGCGTACATCTGTGTCTGCGCATGCTCTTGACTTGGAGGGTGCTTTGATGCATGATGGTCTGAGTCACCAATATCATCATCGTCCTCATTGTGTTCCTGCGACTGATCATCTTGGTTGTCATTGCCTTCATGCTCTTCACCATTAACTTGGTGAAGCAGCGGTTCCTCTGCATTATGCTCTTCACGCACCGGCTCTGCTAGTGGGTCGCGCCATTCCTCCGACCAAAAATTGATAATTGCATCCATGTCCTCGTTTGTCACCATGAAGTGCACATGGTGCACCTGTTTGATCGGGTCCTTTGTTGGCTCTAGGATCATATTATGCGCTTCAGCTTGAAACTTGATAAATGTTGTGTATCTGTGCACCATCGTAGTGTGGATTCTATGGGATCGGTGGACAACATCGTGCAACACCTCCGCGTGTAAAAATAATGCAATGTTGTTATCCTTTTGCCGATTGGCGTTGACCTTATCTTCCCGTAAATTCTGGTACCTTGCACCAAGGCAAGGTAGTGGGACATCCATATGTATGTAGTCCGACGGGTTACCCCACAAAGTGAACAAAATCAAGATCAGCATCCAGGAATAGTGGAATTTGTAGGTATCCTTGTGCTAAGCCTGCATCGCATCATCTATAAGTTTGTTCAACAAGTACTGTGACCAGTTGAATACTCCTGCTAGTGCACACAAATTTGCGAGTTCCACCACCGCTACCGAGCATTGATTGGGTATCATCTTGTGGAGCATCTTACAAGATAGGATATTTATGGCGACGCACACACTTTTGTCTTGGATGGGCCCAATCAAGAAGCTTCGGCCTGCTCGCTAAAGGTTATGCTTTCACTTAATAGGGTTACCGTCTTGCTTGGCCAAGTATGGCGCATGATCATCGCCTTCATTTGGGAGGCCAGTGATCCTTGAAATTAATTTGGCGTCAACCGAATATGGCTGATCCAGCCACATGCATCCTCTATGGAAGCATACTAGTAACTACTTCACGTACGTATTGACTTGTACGCTATGGCCAGATTCAGGCATGAACAACAGTTTGTCATATCTGCCCAGGCAAGTCCCTCGGACCAATCAATTGGCCTGAGCACCTGGGTGTCACTTGTAGTGGACTGGTCCACGACCATGCAGTTTGTTATATGTAATCCTTCCTGTTGTCGAGTGTCAAAGTCCTGAAACTTCAACCTAGCCAACTCAGGCAGGATATCCTTTAGTAAGGGAATGTCGATAGGAATTTGCGGTGCTACCAGAGTAGTCTCCACCTTCTTTGGGAGAGCCCTCTCCTCTGCATCAGTTCTCCTTGGCCGAATGTAATGTGGGAATGTGGGAAATTCATATCAAATCGCTCTGCCTCCGGCTCTCTTTGTGCCAACAAGTCTTTGTCCATGACATCTTCTTCTCTTTCTCCAACAAGTTCCTTTCCTCGCTCATCTAGAGCGGCCATAGCCTTGCATTTTCTCTGTTGCGGTGGTGGTGTTTCAGATGCCTCTTCTGGTTGCGTCTCACCAGGATGTCTCGGGTCTCTTTCGGGTGCTATAGCTGCTTGTTATGGTCCCAGAGCAACTGGAATTCTCTGAGCTGGGTTAGGCATAGCTCGTGAACAAAGGGTTGGAATGGTAGCATGATCATCCCCTTTGATATGTTGGTTGCATGTTCTTGCCATGGGGTCGATCTCTGGTTGCTGCTGCGGTTGTTGTACCTCATGCAACTGTATTGCTTCTTCCTCATCAATGGGGTGACCAGAGATAACAATTACGTCCGATAACTCACTCTCACTGGGATGTTAATTACCATGGACGTCGGTGGAATTGAACAAGGGTGGTAGGGTTTAGCTCTGTAATCACGTGGCTCAGGTTTTATCAGGTCTCACTGTGCGTAATAGAATGCTTGATGGGGAGGCCGAATATTTATACAACCCTCTGCATTCTACAATCGTCATTTGACGAGATGCTGAGGTCTAATCGATTTCCTGGGTTGCTTCTATCGACACTTTCTTCATTAACTTCTGCAACTCGCCTTACGGGATGTACCTATTAGCATAGTTATGGTAGTTATGCTGAGGATGGGTGATGGGACCAAAAAGTATGCCACCCTGCTCCTCGTATTGTGTCGAATTAATGTCACTTAGTTGTCACACCTGCCAAAATCTTTATTAGAGATTTGTAGTTTAATGCTGGCCAACTTGTCATTCCTGCTTTTGGCATCCTTTTACCTCATTTTGCCTTGTCTCGTGTACTAATGGATTTTTGCTTTGATCCCTTCTTCCACGCAAGTGACATCTTTTTGCGCATATTTCTTCTGTGTCGATTTCCTCTTTCGCGCAACATTCTTGGCCCGCGCATATTCCTTCCATACCCGCCGTGCGCTTCCTTTTCTTTACTTGAGTTTGCGCAGTGACTTGATTCTTGTGTGTTTCGTTGCTTGCTCTTATCTCTTGTGCTTGTATGATGGTTCTTTCCCAAACCTGCGACAGAGTAGGTTGCGTCATCTGGCCTCTCATCTTTTTTTTTTCACTTTTTAAATCGGGATGTTATGCATGTCGTAGTACGGCTTCAAATGACTGTCGTTCACCATACCCGCAACATAGGTACCATCTAACTTCTGTATTTTTTCTGCGCCTACATCAGTGATGTGTGCGATCCTATATGGCAATAGCCAAGGTGTCTTCAACTTGCGTGGGTGCTTGAACAATTTGATGTCATACAATAAGACACGTCTTTCTTCTTTGGTGGCCTAACCTTGATACGTTGATCATGCCTCACCTGTTGTCGCTTCTCACTTGGTTTAGCATCTAGTCATAGGGGTATTTTCATCTCCCTAAGTCTCCCACTATTCCCCTAACTTTTCAGAAGTTGGTAGGGAATAGGTTATGATACTCATGCAGTAGATCCGTGATCTTTGCAACTAATTCTTCATCCCATTAATCTCCGATATTGGCGAGCTTCGGGTTCTTTGGCGATTCAATATGTAGTTTCTTGATTTTCAAGGGCTGGAGGAATCGGTCACTTGAAATTCTACTTCCTTCTACTTCTCGTGTGCCCTCTACTTCTGATATGTTGATGTTAGTCAGATCATCATCTAGGTCTCCAATTAGACTGTACTGTTGAATGGTTGCGCCGCATTGGTGAGAATTAGTGTCTTTGATAGGGATCTCAACAACTATCTTCTCTTTTACCGTTTGAAGCGCAACATCAATTGCAGGGTGCTCGTCAGCAAATTCAAATGTATATGCAACCTACTTAGCGAGTCTTTCACAACCTTGGGTTCCTTGTCGCAGCTCCAGAGAGGTATACCAGGTTTTAGGTGTCATTTCCAATGTGTCTATGAAACCCTTATAGGTGGGTAGCTCCCTTAACTTAGTCTCCACCCGTTGTACAGAACTTGTAACTCTTGCGCACCTTCTCATAGAGACTTCGTGTAATCTATTTTTCCAACCCTCTAAAGCCTCACCTGAGTTAGATGTACATGAACTCGTGCATCTCCAGCTCAGGTTTCCATCTATTGTTGGATTGGTATAATCTTCTTGTATATCTGTGACATTGTAGATCTGGTCGAGGTAGTCACCCTATCCCTCATTAAAGACAGGCTCGATGTATCTCTGTATCTCTAATGGATCGATGGGTGACACTACCCTCATCTCCTCGTCTTTGAATGAGATAATCCTTTTCTTGAAATTTATGATGGTTTGATTGTTTATGGCCCAATCTATTCCCAACAAAGCAGGGTATGAGTTCATGTCATCAACAATGTTAATGACTTTAAAGTATGCAAATGTGCGCAATCCTTCAACATCGATGGGGACATTACTCAATCGACCAATGGGTAGGACCTTCGCCTGATTGGCAAGTCACAATTGGATAGGAGACCAGTCCAAGCGTGGCTTGCCCATACTTTCCCAAGTTTGTCGCGTCAAGATATTGACATCTGAGCCCAGATCCAAGATGATATAATCCATGTCGTAGTCACCTATCTGTGTAGTCATCCTCAACTCACGGTCAATTTTAAATTTTTTTCGTACTTGGTTAACTTTCTTTTTAGGTCGCGGCTCTACAGGTGTCTCTTCTATCATTACTTGTAGTTTTGCAATAGCATATTTATCTTGCATTAGTGTTAAACAAATTGACAGAAAGGTTCTTAACTTACTAACCTTTGGTGGAACATTCTTCTGGAATATGCGTTGAAATCATTCAGGCATTTCCTTGACTTCTGCAGATGTCTATGGTACTTCTGGGATTATGAATTCTGATTTGTACGTCTCAGAATAATCCCTTTTGTTTCTGGACAGTTAGTGGCTCCTTTTTTTGTGCCGCTGGCCTTACTTGTGGCTATGGTTGTTCTTGCGGTTTATCTTGGTCTGCTCCAGTCATCGCACCTCGTTGAGTTACAACAGTGATGTTTAGGTCTCACGGTTCAGCTGCAATCATCTGAACATTCACATTCATATTCGGGTTTGGGTTCTGTGTAGGGGTAGGTCCTGCAATGGTCCTTTCTTGCCACTTTGTGATCAGCTGAGGACATTGTTCAACATTATGGTCCTGTCCCTTACAATATGAACATGTCTTCGCAGGCTCTAAACAATCTCTGGCATAGTGACCCAGTTGTCCACAATTATAGCACATAACTTAACCTCTTCCTCTACCAAATCCTCCTCCTCCACCTCCTCCTCTAAAGTTTCTGCCACCCCTTCCCTACAGGTGTGGTTGTTGTGGTGGGTACTGGTTCTGTTGGTAGTGTGGTTGATTGGGATTTTTTTTTGCGTACGACTGTTGAAGTGCGTACTATGGTTGGTACTGATTAGGTGGTAACTATACAGGCTGATACGAGGCTTGTGCCTATTCAACCTGAGGGAACCCTTCATTTTTCATTAAGTAGGTGTCGACAGTCTTTTCTTTCAAGAGCTGATAGGCTCTACAATCTTTCTCATCATGTCCTATTGATTTACAAAATTTACAGAAGAGGTTTGCAGGGGTACTTATAACTTTTTGCAAATATAAACATTCTTCGTTGCGATGGCTCTTGATTGGCATATACGACACCACGGTTTCCCATGGCCATTTAATGGGTTGGGTGCACCTGATGCGATGTAGTTTAGGAAGGTCGGACAGTTATCCTTAGTGTATCCGTCCGTCCTACATTTTGTACACCATAAATATTCTTGTGCTTCTTTACCCTTCTTGATGTCTTGAAGTTGTATCGTCAGATTAGCCAGCTGTGACTGGATCTGCACCATCCTTGTGGCACCGTCGCCAATGGGAGAGGCCTCTAACTTCATTACGAGTTCTAGTGCTTCTGTTTGTGATTCAATCTTCTGCTGCATTAACAGCCCTCTGATGTGTGGTAGCAGTGCATCAATAAACCACTCTTTATGCTGCACATCAGACATTTGGAAGCTTACCTTGGCCATCAGTGTTTTAAACTGTTGATCAAAATCCCATACCGTTTCCACCAGTGCTTGTTTGATTTCTTTGATCTCGGTAATACACTGTGATTCTAATTTAGGTTTGCTGAACTCAGAGATCATTGCAGCTCAGATCTCTTTAAGTGTATTATGCAGTGTTCTAATTGGTGCGACACAAAACTTCATGAACCAATTCAATGCGTGACCCCTCAAGGTGGTGATCATCTGCGCCTTCTTTATATTTGCATTATGGACTAAACACACCATCCAAACAACTTCATAGAGGAACCAATGCTGCTCTGGATCTTCCGTCCCATTTCCATTGAATGTGGATAACCGGACATCCATCACAACCATTGAGTTGGCGTTGGGGTTTTCTGGTTTTGAATTCAAAGGGGGTGTACCTTCTCGTGCACTAGTCACAGGGCTAGCACTATCTGTATTAGTAGTCCTTTATGGGGATGAAACTCTAGATCTTACCTCTGGTGATATTGCTGGTGTTATGTAGTTGCGTCCTAACCTCGATGTCTCCTCAGAATCCTTAGAATCTTCCGGTATTTCCGAAATCAGGCTATAGTCCTCCTCTTCGTCACAAGACCCTTCATCTTCGTATGATTGAAGTTCATGTTTGCTCCCCTCGAACAAGCTAGGATTCCGTCGTCCCCTTTTGGTTTTCCTTCTCTTCCCTGATCTAAATATTCTTCCACTCCTTAGGACTGGAACTTCTAATTTAGGTTTTGTACTTCCTAAGAACATTTCAACTCACCCTTTCCCATCTTCTCAATAGGTTGTCTATGACATAGCTTCCTTCTTAGGCACGCAACTCAACTACTCAGCTGCAAAATACCCTTCTCATAGGCAAGCATTTTTATCCATGTATTGATACATAACAAGTATCTTCTGTGGGGTCCTTGGAATATTTTTTTCTAGCTTCACTATATGAGGTTATAGTGTCTACTGCAAACTCAGTAATATATCCTTGCAATATACTATCAACCCAAAAATCAACAGCTCTAGAAATGGTGTTACTTACACTGGTTACCTCACGAACCAACTGATCACTCCACTCGACTGTCTCTCTTCTCAGGAAGTTTGTCTGCTTAGTCGCCAATCTTGACAACCATTTATGTAGTAAAATGGGGAACTCAACAAAGAAGATCTCGTGAATATCAAAAAATATATATATATTCGTCTATCCAATTCTCTGCGCTCAACCGTGTCCCTGCACTTTTCTTCTTGCGCGAATGTTAGTGTTTTAGAATCCAACCAATCTTCTATCTCATTCTTCGTTGGGTTCCACAAAATTTCCCTTGATTTAATTAATAGGGTCCCGACAACTGAACCATTTGTTGACCACTTTTCCTAACTCGTGCGACCCAGGTACTGCGCATCCCGTCAACCCAACAAACACCCAAGATACCGGCCTGACAAAGCAATCCTCGTCGGCAACACCTACAAAGCAGGCGCAGTCTCACCTGAGATATCTCTTCGATGCGTAACCGTTGGAACCATGTTTCGTGATTGTTAAGGGATTATAATCCCTTGGTGCATGGCTAAGGCGCTCGACGAAGGCAACTGGATGGATGGACGGTGGAGTCAGTCTTGCGTGACTGAGCACAACTATATGACAGCACGCGTAACCTAACCTTGTTCTCAGCCTCACAACTGGCGCAACTTGTGCAACGCAGCTGACTCATACTAAGAGACCATCTGCGACTTCCGTCGTGACTTAATACATTAACGCACATGCCTATATATACATATGTTTCAACGAATCTTTCCCAAACCTTCATCTACTGATTACAGTATAACATCAAGCATTTAATCTATATTTCATCATCATACAGAAAGCAAATAACAACCATTCACATAAACATTCACAACATTAATAATCCATTCAAACACAAGAGATAACATGGAAACCCATCTAGGAAAAACCACCAAGGTTCTCTTCATTTGGCACGAGAAAAGAATATAGCACCTTGCAGTCTGCAGGATACAGACTGATCTTCTGATATGTCTTTCTGACTTAGACTTTTGGTTCTCATGCTCTCTGGTTTGTTTTATACCCTACTCCTACCCCTAGAGGTCTGCGCACACAGCAGCCAGATCTGCGGCTCAACAGCCTCCTATCGCTACCAAACTCTTCCTGAGTCTTCTCTTCCTCTAATCTCTACAAAATTACAGCAAAATGGCGTCCTTCACTATGGATCACCTATGAACATCCAAAACATTAACTATTAATCACCAACAAGTGATCGACCTTTACCGAAGTAAGGACCAACCTGCTAACTATAGAAAAGCCAACTAAAAAACAATCACGACCAATCCTCTCTCTATTGAATCCCTCCTATTTATACTATTTTACATGACCACGCAAGGCCGACTGCATACAGACAGTTTGTTAACTGTCCCCATCAGCCGCCCCTCATGATACAACTGTGGTGATTACGACTTGACACGAGGCACTATCAGCCTGACTTACAAATATTCCCTCGTACATGCGTTGCTGCAGGCTTACGCCACCTTAAACGGCCACGATATGCACTTGTCACTTTTCAACCGTTATCATCTGCATGCTCATGCACTCGCCTTTCCTTCGTCGCACACCTATCCATTCTGCCTGCGCTAGTCCTTTGCTTCCTTCGTGACCTTCCTTTCTTTTTGTCACGTGTGCGACACACCTTCCTTTCCCAGACCAACAAGTCGGGAATGTTGGTATTAGAAAAAGACTTGATCGTTCCTTGATTGCTGACCATCTTATTCCTACTCTCTCTAGCTATAGAACTTGGGACACACCTTTTGATGTATCAGATCATTATCCCATATGCTTGGAATGGGGCAATAGGCTCACTTCTTGGTGCTAACCCTTTAAATTTAATAGAGCCTGGTTCTTGGAATATGATTATGCTTCCCTTGTTACTTAGTCCTGGTTAAAGCCTTCTTCTCTTCGGCCTCGTGATCATATGGAGGGTCTCTCCCATAAGCTTTGTAGGCTTAAAGAGACTGTCAAGATCTGGGAAAGAAACAAAAAATGCTCTAGGAAACAACTACTATTGGATATAAATACTGAGATTTCTGCCCTCCTACAGTTGGACTCTGGCCTTCTCTCTGCCATTAATGCTGATAGGCTGAGGGCTCTAAAATCTAAAAAAGAGAATTTAATTACGAGGTGATCACTCTAAGATTAAAAAGTAGAGCTCTATGGATCAGTGAGGGTGATGCTAACAAAAAAAATTTCCATGCCTTTGCCTCGGCTAGAAGAAATACAAAAACTATCCGGTCCCTCAAAGACAATGATGGTAACTTGATTTCTAAAGATATTCCTCTTAAGCAGCTGGGTAAGCATAATTTCTCTGAGTTATTTAAGGATGATGGCAGAACTAGTATTGTTGACCAACTTAAGGTGATCAGCCTCTTTCCCTCCTTCGTTTAAGACCAGGAAAAATAAAGCTTTATCTTACCTATCTCCCTTTCAGAAGTTGAAGTTGTACTAAGGGGATTTAAAAAAGATAAAAGCCCGGGTCCCGATGGATGGCCGGTTGAATTCTTTTTGACCTTTTTTGATGTTGTTGGGGAAGAACTATGTAGTGCTGCTGAACAAGCAAGAATTGAAGGAAAAGTTACTAGGGCCATAAACTCTACCTTCCTGACTTTGATCCCCAAGTGTGATAAGCCTACCTCTTTTGCTTACTTTCGGCCTATCTCTTTGTGTAATCTGGTATACAAAATAATCTCCAAAGTTACATCTCTTCGCTTGAAGCCTATCCTAAACCCAACTATCTCTGCTCAACAATTTGGGTTTCTAAAAGATAAACATATTACAAACTTGTTGGAATTACACAGGAGATTATCCATTCTTCAAAATCAAAGAAATTGAAGGTCATGGTTCTTAAACTTGATTTGGTCAAAGCTTTTGATTGGGTGAACTGGACATTTCTGAGACTTGTCCTTTTGCAGATAGGTATACCACTGGTGGGTGTGAATTGGATCATGGGGTGTGTGACTTCCTCTTGTTTTGTTGTTTTGGTGAATGGGACACCCTCTGATTTCTTTCCGGCCTCTAGAGGGGTACACTGGGGTTGTTTTCTATCTCCACTTCTGTTCATTCTGATCATCGAGAGTCTAAGTCTTATTATCTTAGTTGCTCAGAAAATGGGTCACATCAAGGGTATAAAGCTCTCGCCAGGTCTGCCCATCACCCATCTCCTCCTCGTAGATTATGTTATTCTATTTGGCCTTGGAACTGTTGAGGAATGGCTGGCATACAAAGAGGCTCTTGACTTATTTAGTTCGGCTATGGGAATGTCTGTTCGTAGGGAGAAGTCCTATTTTCTATTTAATGAAGTTGATGAAGAAACTATAAATAAAATCTCGACGTTCCTCCCATACAAAATGGAACCAATCACCGTGGGTTTTAAATATCTAGGATACTGACTCAAGCCACTGGGGTATCGACCTGTTGATTGGAACTGGGTTATTGAAATGTTTGAAAGGAAAATAAATAATTGGACTTATAGACTGCTCTCCCTTGGGGGCAGGGTTGTCCTTATAAAATCGGTTCTCACAGGTATTGCAGTTTATTGGTTTGCTTTAGCTCGTGCTCCTATCTCCATACTGAACTCTCTAAGAGGAACTATTTTCTCCTTCCTCTGGGGAAGTTCAAATGGCCATCAAAGATCACACCTCGCTGACTGGAAATCCATCTTAGCACCCATAGAATTTGGAGGTTGGGACATAAAGAATCTTGATTAGTTTGGAGCTCATAAATATTTAAAAAACAGACCCCTTGATGTCTGGCTCAGATCACGGTAATTTCGGGTATTAGGAACCTCCTATTTTTTGAACGGGTTCATTAGAGTTCTTTCATGCATCACCTATAAGCTTGGATGGAAAGTGGGAAATGGTATGAATATTAGACTGGGAGTGGATCCCATTCCTGGCCTCAATGCTCCCTTCTTACTCTCTGATGGCCTTAGAGACTACTTGACTGATTATGGGATCACTCATCTGACCCATGCACAGAATTTGGATGGGGAGGCACAGGGTCCAAATTATTGGTATACTGCAGAAGACTTACATCTTGCTGGTGAATGGGTTGAAAAATGGTCTGCTTTTGTTCAAGGCCTTTCTCATGGTGGCATTAAGATACATAATACTGAAGACACTCTTCTCTGGCTTCAAAATCCAAAAAAGTGGTATGGTCACTGCTAGCAGTGCGTATGAGCTCATTGTATCTAGAAATCTGCCTCTGGCCCATCATAGGTTTTATACTTAGATCTGGCACTTCAGTATCCCACAAAAAATTAAATTCTTTATATGGTTGGTTATCAAAAATAAAGTTAACACATGGGATAACTTGATTAAAAGGGGATGGAGTGGCCCCAATCACTATAGTCTCTGTAAGTGCCAACTTGAATCGGTCTTTCACCTATTTGTAGATTGCATATTTGTTTATGAAGCTATCTTTTGTCTTGATAGGACCTTTGATGTCCATCTGATTTGGACTGGTTCCTCAGTCCTTGAAAACATTTATAGCTGGATCAATAGGAAGAATGACTTATTGTTCCTTCCATTCTTCTTCATTTGGCATTTGTGGAAGACCATAAACAGTGTTATTTTTTATGGCAGAACTCCAAATCCTTCCTGGATTTGTCACTTGATTATCTAAGATGTGGTAGCTTACCTGGTTCCTCAAAAAAAGGGACAAAAATCAGGAATATCGGTAACCCTCTGAACAAATTCTTTCCCATGGGTTTTTTTAATGGAGCTGCTACAGACCTCTCTAGAGGAGCAGGAGTTTATATTTGGATCAGTGATACTCATCACCTCTTGATCAAACTGGGCTGTGGTAGAAGTACCAATACTCGAGCAGAGCTGTTGGCACTTTGGGCTCTTTTGTATATCTCAAAAGAAATTGGTTTGCCTCACATACATATTTTTGGTGACTCATCGGTGATTATAAATTGGGCTAAGGACAATTCTGCTCTCTCCATACTGAACTTGGAGGCATGGTGTGTTGACATAAAATTTCTCATCTCCTCCTTCTTTGCAGTGGACTTCAAACATGTCTACAGGGAACACAATGAGAGGGCAAATACTTTATCTAAGGAAGGGCTCACTATGGCTTCTGGCCATCTAACCTTTACAGATTCTTGTGAAGGTATTGTTGATGCAGAAGTTTCAGTACAACTTTTTTAGTAGAGCTCTTCTTTGAAGACCTGCTCCTCTTCTGGAGTATGACACTTATTTCACTATCATTCCAAGTATTTTTCAGCATGCTGTATTGTCACACTTATGTGACTATTTCTACTTGGCTTTCCCCATTATCCCTTCCTTGGATAAGGCCTCTGGGCTCTCTATATCTCCTCTTGGGACATTTTGTGGATGGAGAGAGCAGGATATTTGCATTAGATGTATGTGAGATGTCTATTCTACATGGTTTCCTACCGTGAGTACAAGAACATGCATAATATGCTGTTTATTTTGATGATGTAACCCGTTACCTTTGATTCTTATTTAATATCAAGGAACTTCTATTTTTCGCCTGGAATTTTATTATTATTATTATTATTTCACGGCTTTAAGTAGTAATTGAGGGAGAATAACAAAATTGGTTATTATGCTCACATTAAGAAACTTATTCTTTTAACTGGCAGAGTTCGTTCCACTACCCACCTCTTAGTATATAAGTCCCTCCCCATTCACTCTTCGTTGATGGAATAACATTCACTTCATTTTCTTTTATAGGTTTGGACTTAGTTTCACTCAATTTTTCCGCCCCATTCATTCTTGGTTGATGGAATAACATTAACTTCATTTTCTTTTTTTTTAGGTTTGGTCTTAAATTTACTCAATTTTCTTTTTGCAAACAAAAACACCATATGAAAATACAATTATCGAATAAATCCATAAAACATGTTACTTTAAACATTTAATTATCATATTTAAAAAAAATATTAAACAATAAAAATTACATATCCTTGATTCCAAAGGAAGGAAACATTTGGTAAATACATTGTAAGTATGAAAAGCATGCTATGATATTTTTCAAAGTCGTATATATATAATTCATTAGTTTAAATATTTTTTCATAAATAAATTCTAATTTAGAAATTTAATAATATATTGTATAAAGGCATATACATAATCATTTAGTTATAATATTTTTTCATAGATAAATTATAATTTAGAAATTTAATATTATATTAATATGTATATATTGCATTTTATTAATAAGTTTTATAAATCTTTGTTATTACATTTTATCAAAAAATTATAAACATATTTAATATATGTTACTAGCATATATTATAATTAATTTTATATATTACATTTTATTAAAAAAGTTTTATAAATATTTTTTTATTATATTTAATATATGTCATTTGTATATATTAATTTAGCATGGAATTGTTTGTATATAGTAATTTATCATTGAATTGTTTGTAAAATAAGTAAATTAATATTTCTTTTTAAAATAATTTTTTGTTTTTATTTCTTTACATTTATACGATATTTTGTTTATTAAAATTAAAATGTTTTTTATTTACTAAAATGTTTATTTTCAAATTTATATCATTTTTTAATTCATTTTTATTTTTGTTTAATATTCAAAGTTTTTTTTCTAACCTTTTTTTAAGAGACAATTATTAAATAGCTTTGCTTGTCACAAACCCACTAATCATTGATAAATGTGTATTGATCCCTAATTCGTTATCTCCTCAACTACTATCATTGATTATGAGGGATTATGTCTAAACATAATAACCTATAAACATAATAAACTATAGTGGGATATAATTATCCATGATTGATGTTACTAACCCACTAATATCTAAGTAACTAACATGTACATCTTTAATCGTTGTCCAACCAACTGCCTATAATACAAAATAATCTATCTTATTATTCTTTCAAACTTTATTTAGGAAACAAGTTACTAAACCTTTTTACTACTAATTAGAACTAAACACAACAAATATGTTAAAATATTTAAAAGAAAACTTAGATGCTAATATATTTTACATTCTCTTATATAAGAGACAGGTATTAAACAACTTTGTTAACTTAATTCACTTATTTAATATTAAGTTTCAAAAAAAATAAAAACATATCTATAAATCAAGACAATATTTAAAAATTATATGATATTATAATATAAATGTGACTCTTATATAATTAAAGATTCATAAAGATTAAATACATTTGCATTGAAAAGTTAACTTAAAAATATTTATATATAAGAGACTTATAAAAATTATTAAAAAAATAAAATGATACATTAAAATAAAGTGAAAAAGCATTTAGAAATGTGTAAAAACCCTATTAGATGGTTGCAAGTATCACGTCTAAATAATAGAAAAGGATCATAAAGCAAAAATTTTTAGGTTTTATTTCAAAAACTCTAAAGGAGGTATTCAAGGTTAATTATTGAAACAAAGTGGAAATTTAGAAGGAATATTACTAAGATATTGTGGGTAAGAGATAATATTCAAAGTCACCGCAAAAATGATTGTTTATTAGAAAAGAAAGTGATTTCCTTAAGATAGATTTGAGGACAAAGCTCTTTTAAAAAAAGCGACAATGTTATGTATAAAATAACATAAACATTAATAATATTCGGGGCGGTAGGGGGCGGCAGAGTTATCTTCACCCTGGACGAAAAAATAGAAACAAGTTTCTCGTGGGGGCTCGGTAGGGAATCAAATAACATCGCCGAAGCATTAGCCCTTTGGCAAGGCCTATTGATCTCCAAGAATAAGAGAATTACAAAGCTTTCAGTGCTGGGTGATTAAAGGATAGTTATCCAAGCGCTAGTCGAAGGCTCTCTCCCAAATCATATGCACCTTAGTCAACTGATAAAAAGGATTCAGTCCCTTTCCCGTTTCTTCCACAAAATCGACTTTTTCCATGTTCTCGGAATCCACAACAAAGAGGCGGACTTAGCGGCAAACATTGGAGCCTTGCTAAGCGTTGACTCCCTCCTGATCAACGGTTCTTATGATTTTTTCCCTCTTCCATAAAACCAGGGCTGAGAGCTTGGTGACCGCGTGGACAGGTGCATCTCCCATGTGCATGTCTGGAGGTGAGTTCAGTGGACATGTGCCACCGTGTGGGTTATTATGGAACTGATAGGTTGCATTTAAATACAGTACGAGGGTGTACTTCAAGCAAGTGAGCGGGAGCTTAACAGTTTCGTCGATTTACTGTGAATTGGGTGAGGTGATACATGAATTAATGCGAAGCATGATGATTCCTGGTGGTCTGGTGTTTACGTTTGTGAGGAGAAGAGATATAAACTCCACGAAGGAGAGGGGGAGAGGAACCTTGGTCTGACTGGTCTGCAAGCGAATTGAGGTAGTTAACAAGGCAAGTTGCGGAAAGAGTTTAAGGGTGTTGGCGCCAAATATGGTCGGTATTTCTAGTGTCTTTGTTATTGAAATTATGGCCTCCTCTGAATCTTTGGGATCTTCCCTACCGACATTGATAGACTATGATATTAAAGAGGAAGTGGAGAAGCTGAAAGGCACGGTGGATGTAATCGATACTGAAGGAGGAAGGTGGCTGGGAAATGTGGAAGGGGACCTTGCATTTCCGAGGAAGGAATTCAAACGCTCAGTCAAAAAATCCGAATCTGCAATCGTCAAGCTTTTGGAAAACCTGGAGGTGAAGATTGAAAAGCTCAAGCTAAGGGTGGTCAAAATGGAATGCGCAAATAATTCAGGTTTGTCGGTCAGTCCTTATGGGAAAATCAATTAGCACGTGGATGTTCCCTTTGTTAAAATGCACATTGTTACGTCTCCTACTGGTCTTCTTGAATTCTGTCTATTATGCCTTCTCTCAGTAGTATATATTGTCAGTAATGTTTGTTGTTATTTCTATAGGCTGTAATGGTCTATGTTAGTGAAATGGTATTCTAAACCTGTGTAGTTTCTAAAGATTTACAGTGCTAGTTTGCCACTTTCGTAAGGGCGCTTTTGGACCTTCTTTGCCACTTCCATAAGGGCGTGTTTAAGGATGGTTGGCCTACTTTGTTGCTTCCATAAGGGTGTTTTGTTTTTGGGTACTGTTTCTGTGGTTATATCACCTCTTTAATATAATATAACCGTTTCTGTCAAAAAAAACATAAATACTAATGTTGAGGCCTGGAAATTCATAGGCAACAACAGCAAGGGATTCTCCCCAGTCAACGTTCCCAACTAGCCCGTGACTATTTGGTGTAGGGAATCCATCCGGTTTGCGGTCCGGCTACCATAGGTCAAGTAACAAAAACAAAGGGTTTTACTGGTTTACGGCCCGGTCCACCATATATATTTTTGTATTTTTGACTTTAGTTATGATATGCAAGTGCCTATCTAAGATGCAGATTGATGAAGAATGCGAGGAGTGGTCACAATGTGATGTGCAGGTTCTTACCTCTCATCTTAGACTCTCTCACATCTAAATCACACACAACTGGAAAAACAAATGCTAACTAAGCTATCCCTAGGGAGCAAGATTATTAATTCATGAGTAATGTGATACTGTCCACATGTTAAGATAAATCACATATAGTTGTTCTTGAAATCAAAACACATAAACATGCATAAAGATATACACAACAAGATAGCTCATCATCTATTAAAACATCCATTACTCATAGTGGAAATTATCACGGAATAAACCAGAGAACATTCAAATAAGAACATAGGTTCAGAAAGTTCGAACGCTCTCACAGTTAATGAAACACAACTGAAAACGAAATAGTTCCTCTTCAACATTGTTCATTTCATCAAATTTGAACATTCCACACAACACTTTCTCCAACATGAAAAATTTGTAATTTTATTATTGCAAACAGAGTAGTTCCTCTTACAACAAGTAGCTCACAAGTTTCTCTGGGAAAAAGCCCCTTTTTCCCTCTCTCTCTTTTCCATTTATACAAGAACCAGTTCCAACCTTCCGGTTACCTCACCAACGTTTCAATCTCCCGTCTTGTCATTTTGTGAATGCTCATGATTAAATGTTATGTTTTAAATATAAATTTCTATGAAAATGGGCGTAGCTAGGTAACTGCCGGTCCGCCCAAGCCTGGGCCCTTGCTTTGTAATGATTACGTTTTATCATTCCTCGATCCCCTTTCGGCCCCTTGATAATTTTCTTCCTAGAGCAACGAATCTGCCGCCTTACGCTCTAGCATGCTTTGTCCTCCAACTGCATCTGCTTCGCCGCGATAATCTTCAAGAAAGGGACCCGAGAAATTGCCATGTCCATCTGCAACCAAAAGAGAATTTATCATATGTCCCGACTATCTTTAGGAAACATAAATTATAATATCAATGAACTGAGTACTAAAGAAGAGAGAGCCATAATTGGGTTTTTATGTGCGAAATTCAACCTAAAATAAGGCACACTGGTATCTTTCAGGACAGTGGCGCTCTCCTAACAAATGACGGGAAAACGATTAAGAATGGGCCCATAAAAAACCCTCTGTCGGCAGATCGAAACACTAGACATCGGATGGTCAGTGCGCTGTAAAGCCGCAACGGCGAAATTCTAACAGTCTAGGGGTTCCGGAACACACACCAAAACCAGGCGCGATAAATCATCGGGGGCGGGACTTAATGAGGCATCGGATAGTTAGCGGACCACACAGCCGCAACGACGGAAGCTGAAAGATCAAGGAAAAACCGCAAACTAGTCAATAGGACGTCGGTGAAAGGACAAACAGTCCGATGGGCGATTAGTCTATTCACGGGCCGCAACGGCAGAACTCAATCAACCTGCGACCTCCGATCAAACTCATAACTCATTCCGGAAAAAGAAAAAAGCGAGGTCTATTTTCCAGCAATGAAACGCAGGATGACCTCCAAAAACGGCAAACGACAATCCTAACTTAAAATTCAACGATAAACATTGTAGAACTGCTAAGCCTCTTAGTCCAACACATGCACAGACCCAAACGACATCTCGAATAGCAAGAACTGGACACAGAATAATCCAAACATGTAGTAGAGTGGAGCTACCAAAAATCAAAACGGAGGGTCCAAAATTTCTAGAAATTTGGGAATAGTTGCGGCTGCAACAATTGGTGGCTCACTGGTGAATCTAGATCTCTGAGTAAACTCTTCCTTGAGCAATAGACTATTTAGTAGTGAAACCAACATGTTGAATCCTTCTAGATGTCTGGATTCCCATAATGTCACATATATGAACCTGTAATCATTGATGATAGTCCAATTTCTTAGGGAACGGAAACCAAAATTTCAAGGTCAGGATAACTCTTTTGAGGCTTAAGGATACAGAGTTTATTTTAACCTTGTCTTTGGGTAGCTTCCAACTTAGACACCACAGGATTGTAACGCATGGTAAACAAAAATATTCGCTTGTTCCCCATTCCCATGCCATTTGGCATTTTTCGTTTGTGGACTTCATGTCCTTTTGAGTCCTCCTGATGCCTTTTCTTCTGAATATTATTAAGGCTCTTCTATCCATAATGTCCTTTTATGTGAGAGATGCAATTGATTTTCAGCTCACGGACGGAGAAGAACTTTTGGCTATCTGTACTCATATAATTCAGTACTTTGTTCTGATGATATCTGCTTTCTTAGGAGTTCTGACTCTTATTAGCCATTTAGCTTACAATTCCTGGCATGGGATCATTTAGATATAATAAACTGCTTACCGTGCTCTCCTTTCCATGGGAATTTTGCTGTCACCCCCTAGGACGTTTTAGATGTGAAATGGATGGAGCCTCGAAATAGTATTCCAAACCTTTTGATTCTGAGTTGTTTCAAGGATTACACTGGACCTCAATGTGCTCATAGACATTTTACGAAAACTACTTACCGGAAGAAATTCCAACCAATTCAAACAGTCTAATGCCCAAAGAAGATAAGTTTATCAAAGGTACTGATGCTTTCCATGCAACCAAAAATTTACTTCCTTTATTGGAAATAGGAGAAAACTACACTAAACAGATAGGAAACGAACAAGTCAAAAAGGCAAAACAGGTCAATTATTTATGTACAAAACGGGACAAAATAAATCAAAATCAAGAAAAATAAGGTTTAAGAACTAAACCATTTACTGGTAAGTTATCTTCCCATCCCTGTAAATCCTGTAACTTATAGGTTGAGGGGCCAAGCTTTGCCGCAATATGGAAAGGGCCTACCCATAACTGTTGGAATTTTGTGTGTTTTCCTTTCTCATCATGAGGGTGATCCCACTTGAGAACCAAATCTCCCACCTCAAATTCTTTTGTTCCAGATTTGTGCTTATCAAACCACCTCTTTACTACCTCCTGTTGTTGTTTAAAACGTTCACTGGCCGTGGATCTAGACTCTTCTGCCTTCAAAATATTATGTATCCTCATTTGCAAGACTTCATTATCTGATCCTCTAGATTCTTGAGCGATTATGGAAGAAGGTAGCATGATATTGGGGGGTAGAATGGCCTCTTTTCCATAAACAAGGGTATATGGGGACACACCTAACGAAGTCTTGGGGGAGACCCTATCATCCCAAAGAGCATTTGGTAATGCTGAATGCCAACTTCTCTGGTTTTCTATCACAATATTTTTTAAGATTCTAATCAGATTCTTATTTGAAGATTCAACTAAACCACTTCCTTGTGGATAGTAATTCGTAGAGTAATGCAACTTAATTCCCTTTTCATGAGCAAACGCAGTTAATCTAATAGAGGAAAAATAAGTAGCGTTATCGAAAACTAGAGAAATTGGAACTCCAAACCTGGTCATAATATGATCTTGCAAAAATTTCATGACTGCATCTTCATTCACTTTACGCAATAGAATGGATTCGACCCAACGAGTGAAGTAATCGGTTGTCGTCGGAATATACTTGTGTTGCAGGGAAGAATTTGGCTTTATTTCCCCAATGATATCCATTCCCCACTGCTCAAAATGTTCTGTTATCATCACAGGATTTAATGGTCCCGCTGCTTTAACTTGTCTTCCACCACACCTTTGACAAATGTCACATTTTCTGACATGGGCGTGTGCATCTTTGAATAGTGTGGGCCAATAGTACCTGGCTCTGAGAATTTTATGGACTGTAGTATCTCTGGAGAAATGTCCTCTAGCAGGCCCGTCATGTAAATCTATCATGGCCTTCTTCGCATCTTCTTTCTCTAAGCATCTAAGAAGAACTCCATCATAATTCTTTCTGAATAATATTCCTTCAATAATCTGATATGAGGCTGATTTAAGATGCAGTGCTCTTCTTTTCTTAGAATTTCAATGTTCCGGTAACAATCCTGCTTGAAGGTAATACACAAGGTCTCGATACCAGGAGTTTGGAGCTGTGAAAAGAGGACAGCCATCCATCAAATGTAACTCAGCTTCGTCTTCCCAGTCATGTTCTTCATTGTCTTTACTTTCAGTCATCAGTTTGCACAATCCTTGCCCTTTAACTATGGAGCCTGGCTTGAATTCAAGGTCATACTCCTGTAGAGTTGTTACCCAGTTGCCTCTTCTTTATCCTAACTCCTTTGTACGAAAAGAGACCTCACAGCTGGGTGTGGAACTATTGCCTTTGTCTGGTTATTAAGTATATATGGTCCGAATTGTTTTATCGCTTTGAACACTGTGTAAGCTTATTTATCCACAGCTGGGTAATTCAATTTGGCCCCTTGCAAAACAGTGCTTATAAATGATATGGGGAACTCTTCTCCCCCATCTTCCTTTTGGGTAAGCACCGCTACTAGTGAATCGTCAGATACAAAAGTGTACAAAATAAAATCTTTCTCAAAATCTAGACTCTTGAGGGAGGGTGTGTGCGCAACTGCTGTCTTTATTTTACTGAATGCATTTTTCTCAACATTAGTCCAGTTGAATTGTACACTTTGTTTTACCATTTGTTGCAAAGGTTTAACAATTTGAGCGAAATCTGGCACAAACCTTCACACGAAATTTATTGTCCCCATAAATGATTACATGCCCTTTTTATTATGGGGTAAGGGAATCTGCTTGATAGCTTTGATCCTTTCTGGGTCTATGGAGATCCCTTTCTTAGAAACCAAGTGACCCAACAACTTACCTTCGGTAACAGCAAACACGCACTTCTTCGGGTTTAGCGAGATACCATATTTTCGACAGCGTTCAAAAATCCGTTTTAGATGAAACGCGTGTTACTCTCTTTTCTTTGAGAATATCGTGATGTCATCGAGGTATACTACAACACTGCGGCCAATCAGATCGCGGAAATCTATGTCCATAGCCCTCTGGAAAGTAGCTCCAGCATTTATGAGTCCAAAGGGCATCCTTCTGTAAGCAAAAGTTCCCCATTTGGTTCTGAATGTAGTTTTAAGTCTGTCTTCTTCAGCTACTAACACTTGATTGTAGCCTGAAAATCCATCTAATAAAGAGAATAATTCAGAACCTGAAACCATTTGCAATATCTGTTCCATGGGTGGGACAGGATAATTGTCTTTATCCGAAGCGCTATTTAAGTTTCTGAAATCGACACATAGTCTAATTTCTCCGGATTTCTTCCTTACCGGTACCAAATTTGAAACCCATTCCGAGTGTCTAACCTTGAAGATAATTCTAGCATCCAACAACTTCTTTACTTCATTTTGAATCAAAGGTTCTAATTTTGGATGCATTTTCCTTAAAGGCTGCTGATAAGGTTTGATCCCAGATCTGATGGGGATAACATGCTGAATAATATTGGTGTCATATGTCTTCAAATATTCATACGTCTAGGAAAAAACATCTTTGTATTGTTTGAACAAACTGATGAATTTATTCCTTTCACCTGGAGAGCAACACTTTCCCAAATTCACATATTTAGGCTCAATTTCAATCCCCAAATTAATCAACTCAAACTGTAGAGATGAGCTATGAGTCTTAACATTCACCGACCTTCTGAATTTCTCGTTTAGATCAAACATTCGCTCTAAAAACCTGACTCCTTTAGGAATAAAATTATCGAATTTTAGCTCGGCTTGATGTTCTTCATCATCAATAATCGCCCCTTTGAAGGTCTCTTCATTTGTCAGGCATTCGAGAATCTGCTGATCATCATCAAACACTCGTAGATTGGTGATCATATATGGAACCGAAGGCCTGAAAAGCAATTCAACAGAACACCGATTATTAGAGGGCACAAGCCTCACAGCTTAGGTGGCCAATAAGTCAGCCGCTGCATTCTTAAGTCTAGGAATCGATAAAATGTTAAATGCATGAAAATGTTTAAGCAAATCCCATACTTCATTTTGATAAGCTTTTAAATGAGGAGAAATGCAATGTATTTGATTTCAAATTTGTTTTACAATTATCTCAGAATCCCCAAACACTTTCAGATTTTTTACCTTTAATTCAATTGCTTTTCTTAGTCCTTGAACTAGTGCTTCATATTCAGTTGTGTTATTGGTGCATTCAAACTCTAACCTACATGAAAGAAAATGTTTATTTTTCTTAGGATCAATCAGGACACAGTTGGCTCCTGACCCCTCCAAAGTTTTAGAACCATCAAAGAAAAGCGTCCAAAAATTGCTTACCACTACTGTGCGTGAATCGATACCTACATCTACAGTTAAATCTACTATTTTACAATCTATTTCATCAGCCTGTGAGAACCGCAGGAGATCAGGCTGAGCGTCTAATGTATCACTGGCTTCTTCCGCTTGATAATTTTCCGGTTCTAGTTCAATAAAGTAATTTCCCAAAACATAATTCATTGGTTCATTTTTTTCTTCGAACTGAGTAACATTGTGTTTCATGTGCGGCTCCCTTAAAACTTTAATTTGATTTTGGCTTCCTTTATAAGGTAGCCACAGATGTGACCAGTCTGAGGCAAAATATCCACTCAGCTTTGCCAACCAATCTCTGCTCAAAACAAGCCCATAAGCTTTCGGTATGTCAGCCACCACGATGTCAATGAATTGACATAACTTATCATTTAAAGATAAGCGAATGATAACATCCTCCATTTCCCCAATTACCTTCACATTCATTCTATCCAACTGAATAACCCTCTAGGTAGATGGTTTAGGTTGTCCATTTATCTTTTTGTAGACTGACAGCAGCATAACGTTGACTGATGCCCTCGAGTCTACTAGGCAGTTATGGATGTTATGGTTGAAAATTTCAAAAGTAAGGAGGAAAGGTGGAGTCTTGCATTTAGGCTTACCTCCCACACTTGCTTCGCCAATTTCTTCTTGGGGCTGATTGTCGGTGGGAAGCTTCTCCTCCGATATTTCAAGTGCTTTCAATAACTTTTCTTTTTGCTGTGACACATTGCACATCTCGAACAACGAGATATTTGCCCTTACCTTTTTGATATCCTCCACAATGTCATAATCCATCTTATGCTCTGTGAGATTCATTTTAACATTATTTATCTTTTCTTTAATGGGTTTAGTAGGCATGTTGATTTGTCTAGGATTTTGACTGGTGATGGTAAATTCTGGAATTTTATTATCTATGGTGTTTTTTTTAAATTTCTTAACATTATTTTGAAGTCTCTTGATCTTTGGGAGCACAAGACTGTTTTCCTTAATCAACCCCTGACTTCTCGTCGTTATATTTGTTTCCAGGATATCTTCATATCTCAGATCCTTTTCTTCCTCTGCATCAAACAACGATACGCAATCCCATAAAACCATGGCCTCATCCTCCTGTTTTTTTGTTGATTTATTGTTTTCTTTCCCTTTCTCATCATTATCCTCGGTTAATTTGGAATCCAACAACTAATTCATAACCGAAGTCATCGAATTTATCCAATGAGGACAATTCTTTTCAAAATGGGGTTGTTGGTGACAAGTGCAAAAGTTATCCATCCCTACCTCCGTTAATTTCATAGATGCAAGGCTGTGCGAAGGGGTTTGGGATTGATTATTATCTTCCCTTTTCTTGTAATAAGGCTTATAAAACTTCTAGGCTTCCTTTTCCTTTTCCAAATCTATTATTCTGTTAGAGAGCTTCTGCATCATCTTTTCCATTCCTTTGAAATCTGGTGATTGCTCCTCTTTAGGCTTAGTAAATAACATAGCTTTCCTCCCAACAATTTTTTCTCCCGACTACTCAGGATAGTCTTCGATGCTTTCCTTTTCAGCCTCCACTCTTTCGGCTTCTTCATAGGTCTCTACTAGCGTAGGTTTGGATTTCATTTTGGAAAACATAGCCAATTCGGGTCCTAGAGATGAAGTATAATACTCAATCAGAACTTTATCCGAGGGTTTGTCAGCTTCAGAAAAATTCTTAAGATAAGCTGCAAATCTTTGGGTAAAACTATGCACCTTCTCTTTTCTTTCTTTCTTTAAGGCACACAACCATTTCATGAGAGCAGCATGAGTTTTTTGGGTTGCATATTTACTTCTAAAAATCCTTTCAAAGGTATCCCAGTCTGAGATAGAGTTGGCAGGCAAACCAAAATACCATGATGATGCCGCTCCTTTAAGGGTATGCGAAAAAGGCCCGCAAATGACATCCTCATGTTCCCCAGCCCTCAATCCTTCTATTGCCAAGTAAAAACTTTGTAAATGGTCATCCACTAACATTTTCTCATTTGGATCAAACTTAGGCAGCATCTTCTCAAAAGCTTGAGGTAAGTCGTGCAACGGAGGTGTTAAGTTCAAGGGTGATCTGGCTTTCCAAGCTAGTGGTGGATTTGGTGGGTTAGGTGGCTGGTTTGCATTTACACCTGCCATGATTCTGGGTGGAGAGTGAGGGGGTGAAGGAACATGAGTCCGCACAGGAGAACAGTAAGGTGTGTTTGGGCCTACTTGATTCAAAGGCTGAACAACTTCCTGTAACGCAACTTCTACTAACTCTTCTGAATCTCCAACCAACACTGAATCTTCCAAGATGGGACGATCTTTCTTCTTGTATTCTCTTCAGGGTAAATTAGGGATAATGGGTAATCCTCCAATACTATTTACATAAGCCCGCGTGTGTCTTCTCAGATCATTTACTACTTGGTTTCCCACATCAAACAAATGTTCTCTATTCTCTTCAGTATTTGAGTCAGGAAATAAACTACTTTCAAAACTATCACTGGTGGAGTTATTTCGAGGAAATGGATTTCCCCGGCCAGCCATGCACTAGTGGCCCTCCTTCTAGCACCAGAAACTGTTGAGGCCTAGAAATTCACAGGAGACAACAGCAAGGGATCCTCCCCAGTCAACGTTCCCAACTAGCCCGTGACTATTTGGTGTAGGGATCCGTCCGGTTTGCGATCCGGCTACCATAGGTCAAGTAACAAAAACAAAGGGTTTTACCGGTTTGTGGCCTGGTCCACCGTATATATTTTTGTATTTTTTACTTTAGTTATGATATGCAAGTGCCTATCTAAGATGCAGATTGATGAAGAATGTGAGGAATGGTCACAATGTGATGCGCAAGTTCTTACCTCTCGTCTTAGACTCTCTCACATCTAATTCACACACAACTGGAAAAACAAATGCTAACTAAGCTATCCCTAGGGAGGAAGATTATTAATTCATGAGTAAAGTGATACTGTCCACATGTTAAGATAAATCACAGATAGCTGTTCTTGAAATCAAAACACATAAACATGCATAAAGATATACACAACAAGATAACTCGTTATCTATTAAAACATCCATTACTCATAGTGGAAATTATCACGGAATAAACCAGAGAACATTCAAATAAGAACATAGGTTCAGAAAGTTAGAATGCTCTCACAGTTAATGAAACACAGCTGAAAACGAAATAGTTCCTCTTCAACATTGTTCATTTCATCACATTTGAACATTCCACACAACACTTTCTCCAATAGGCAAAATTTGTAATTTTATTAGTGCAAAATGAAGTAGTTCCTCCTACAACAAGTAGCTCACAAGTTTCTCTGGGAAAAAGCCCCTTTTTCCCTCTCTCTCTTTTCCATTTATACAAGAACCAGTTCCAACCTTTCGGTTACCTCACCAACGTTTCAATCTCCCGTCTTATCATTTTGTGAATGCTCATGATTAAATGTTATGTTTTAAATAAAAAATTCTGTGAAAACGGGCACAGCTAGGTAACTGTCGGTTCGCCCAAGCCTGGGCCCTTGCTTTTTAATGATTATGTTTTATCATTCCTCGATTCCCTTTCGGCCCCTTGATAATTTTCTTCCTCGAGCAACGGATCCACCACCTTACGCTCTAGCATGCCTTGTCCTCCAACTGCATCTGCTTTGCCGCAGTAATCTTCAAGAAAGGGACCCGAGAAATTGCCATGTCTATCTGCGACCAAAAGAGAATTTAGCATACGTCCTGACTATCTTTAGGAAACATAAATTATAATATCAATGAACCGAGTACTAAAGAAGAGAGAGCCAGAATTGGGTTTTTATGTGCAAAATTCAACCTAAAACAAGGCACAGGTATCTTTCAGGATAGTGGCGCTCTCCTAACAAATGGCGGGAAAATGATTAAGAATGGGCCCATAAAAACCCCTCTTTCGGCAGATCAGAACACTAGACATTGAACGATCAGTGCATTGTAAAGCTGCAACGATGGAAGTCTAACAGTCTAGGGGTTCCAGAACACACACCAAAACTGAGCGCGATAAATCATTGGGGGCGAGACTTAATGAGGCATTGGATAGTTAGTAGACCACACAACCGCAACGGCGGAAGCTGAAAGATCAAGGAAAAACCCCAAACTAGTCAATAGGACATCGGTGAAAGGACAAACAGTTCGATGGGTGATTAGTCCATTCACGGGCCGCAACGACGGAACTCAATCACCCTGCGACCTCCGATCAAACTCATAACTCATTTCGGAAAAATAAAAAAAGCGAGGTCTATTTTCCAGCAATGAAATGTGGGCTGACCTCCAGAAACAGCAAATGATAATCCTAACTTAAAATTCAACGATAAACATCGTAGAACTGCTAAGCTTCTTAGTCCAACACATGCACAGACCCAAACGACATCTCGAATAGCAAGAACTGGACACATAATAATCCAAACATGTAGCAGAGTGGGGCAACCAAAAATCAAAACGGAGGGTCCAAAATTTCCAGAAATTTGGGAATAGTTGCAGCTGCAACAACTAATAATATTAAAAATATAAATAAATAATAAAATTAACATAATGATATAATAAATAAGTAGTTAGCATTTAATTAAGAGTCAAAGGGTGCACCTCTTCACTCTCGTGAGCAATCAATGCCTATAAAAGGTATATCGTCATGAGAGCATTGTATCATCTATCATATGATTCCCGTTGAATAAATTATTTATGATATATATTTATTGGAGAGGTCCTTATGTCAATTCAATAATAACAACCGTAAGATTGTTATTACGTAAACCCTAATGAATGCATATGGAAAATTCCACCATGTCAACAGTTTGGCTCTAGCAGGAGGTCCATGGCAATCATGCCTATGTAGAGTTGCATTATATTTATGTAGGAATTGTTTATGGCTATGCCCTGAATCCTTGTGGGGGATCCAAAACTGCATTGGACCTTCAAGGACCTTTGCATGACCCACCCTGAAAGGTAGTCGATCTCTTGTCGAAATTCAATTGCGAAAGAAACACAATAATATTTGATTATATTAGGAAATATGAATGTAATTTGTGTTTTCTTAATGTTCTTCATGAGGATATTATTTGCAAATTGTTTCCTTTCACTTCTAAATGAAAAAATTCATGTTGGTATGATGTCTTAACCATAGGCACAATTTAAAACTAGTCTAATTTTAAGAAAGTGTTTCAAAATACTTATGATGAATATTGTAGTGTGCACATAATGCATCCAGAAAATTTTTAGAACAAAATGGAAGACAAAGAATCCATTCAAGACTTCAACACAATATTCCATCAATCTTATTATCACCTTCATGGAAACTACAAACCTTTGTCTAAAATCACGTGTAAACAATATCTACAAGCTATCCCTCAGAAAATCGTTATGCTTATTTTATGAAAAAGGAATAAGTGATTTCAATTAAGCTTCTGAGGAGGCTCATATTTTTTCTAGGGATATGAAACAAAATCCTTTCACTCTGTTTTACCCTTTTGATGGCACTAAAACAAAGAGTGATGAAGTCAAATTAATTGAATCAAAACCTATTAAATCAAGAAATCAAGTTGTAAGAGATGATTATAGGTTTGTGTGTTCACAAGGTATAATTGACAAAAGAAAGGGTACAAAATCAGGGAAAAGATTAGATCTTTCATGCAAGTTACAAACTCTTTTGAAAGCTAAGAGAGGGTCTAACATGAACTTGGAAAAGAAATCTTATCATAATTGCTTTTTTCCATATAACCCTTTGATTGGGGAATGTCTTATGTAAAGTCTTGGTCGTTCTCATTTTTGTTCTATTGTTATAGAAGAGAACGATAAACCAAATTTTCATAAATTGTCAAGTGAAGAGGATGTATCATTTGCATTTAATGGTCATCCTTTTGCAAGGTCTGAATTGCTATCAGAGTCTTATACTTCCATCTATTCCAATCTTGAGAACAATCAACTTCATCCTAATGAGCATTTACTAATATTACTGGAAAGAGAAGAGGGCATATATTCAATAATTATATGTTTCCAAGGGAATGATGAACTCTCAAATTCCATAAGTCATCACAACCTAATGTCATCATGTCATTTTGAAAGTGATACACTAAGGAAAGATCTTAAATACCAATCCCTATCCTCCCCACCCTATCGTACACAAGCCAATGATACACAGGATGAAAATGAATATCTAGAATTGGAACTGAAATAGGTTGAGTATTGTGCTAATGAGAGCTATTAAATATATAGGGTTGTGCATGAATATATTAGCTTGGAAAAGGTTTCACAACAACAACAATAACCGAGACTATGCAAACACCCACTCTTGACCAATTTAAGAAAGAGAAAGGAGGTTGATATGTGTTTAATCAAAGATAGTAATGATGATGCATCCCTATAAAAAACACACATATATGATAAAGAGTATCTCTCTTTTAAAATAGTAAATCTTAATGGAATTTTGCAATCTTAGATATAAGAGAAACAAAATTATTTAATCTGACAATTACACATTACGTATCTCTGTCTGGGGATCCCAGTCCAAGAATAGAGCCAAGTATCTGACTAAGGGATAAGCATGACCAAAACATAAAGCATCCCATAGATGAATCATTTGTTAAAAGTTGAGTGTTATAATGACAAGATAGATATGAATGAGCATTAATCAAAATTTTCAATCTTGACACTCCATCATGCAATAATCACATTCATGATTTTCTGGAAACATGGATGGAGTCCTCATGGGTTTCAAAGCCTTCTTACCACCTCATATTCTACACCAAGAACAAGATGTTGAGTGCCACAATACTAGCAATAATATATCAGCACCTTACTAGCTTTTATGCATATGATTCACTATTACATCCTAATAGGTAAGGCTATACTTCGATGGTTACACGAGATTTGTGATTTTACATGAGGCTAAACATCCAATGTCGATTAGGATAGGAGTAGGACCAATATATTTCTTTAACTTTCATGTTTTATTTAGTAAAGTTAGCTTTCTACTCATTGATGTAGTTAATTGGTGCTCTTAGTCATTAGCTTATACAACTATGTTTTCATTTAATTCACAATTGTTTTCAACATAAGTTCTTGATTTTTTCTTTGTATCTTGTAAGTAAGTACACACAATGGATTTGAACTCATGACCTTCCATTTAAAACTTTTCATCTCAATTACTCATTACCAATTTCTCTAACCCCCGTGGGCTAGTTCACGATTTATTTTAGTTAGGTAGGTTAGTTGTACATTTCTTGAAGTTTGTTGTTCTTTTTCTATCTTTGAGCATCTTTCGATACATCAAGCCTCTCTCATTGGCAGTTTAATATGAATTCTTGATCATTGTTGTTCTAACATGCAAAGTGATATGAAAGGGTCTTATTGAATCTGATCGTCAAGTTTGGTTGTTTACACAATTCCATAAAACAACCAAGTTTCTTCCTAATCATGACCTATGTTTATACAACACAAGGTAAGTAAAATGTATTAATGTTTCTTCAAAGTGATTTCATGGCAAATAATGTAAGTGTTTTCAACCCAAAGTCTTAAGAATCATTTATAAACTTCATTCACCAAGGACTAATCCTAGTGGTTGGACATATCGAATTGAATCTTCACTAGAAACTCGACTCTATTGCTTTTAAGATTAGGTGGATCAACATACCAATGTGCTAGCGATGCAAACATTAAGAAAAATAATTGCCAATTCTCTAGAGCTATAGTCAATTGTTGCAAATTCTTTTAATATAACTGCTTGCATTGCTTTTATATAGATGAGTCTCCCATGGGCACCACCTTTTAGATTTACTGCTTTGTAAAAATCACCTTTATTTTTTTTAAAGAATGCTATGTAATACTTGATGAGTGTTGCATTATTTCTAAATTATAAGTGTACACATGATTGACAATTCCACTTTGAGTATGGATAGCTTTCATTTCTTTCAAAAAATATTTGTCACTTGATTTTTCAAGCCTCAGGTTGAAAATGTCATTTTTAAAAAATAAGGTATGTTCATTTACTACTAAGGTCATGATTCGTAATTATAATTGTTGGTTTAATGATTGATCTTTTCCCATACAGAATTAACCGTACATAGGGTACATTTCTAAATGATTATGTGTGCAATTGGGGAAGTAAACTTTAAAACCTTATTATGATGTCAATTGAAGTCCTTAGGTGGAATGAAGGTTGTTCAAGTATGATTTCAATATTGTATACATTCTTAACTTATCTACCTTGTTGTGATGTTACCCAGGTATTGATGATGAGGGATCAATGAACACTAAAAGGAGACAATTAAATGAAAAAAAACATACAACCAAACGATAGAGGATGAGGAATTTTGATAGATGTGAAACACATAGAAATTACATGCCCTTATTCAATGGATCTCAGGAGAGGAACTATGCTCATTGTTTCAAAAGAATATAGGCACATATTTTATTATTCCAAACATGTATTGTGTATTCAAATGAGGAAAACGTAAAAATCATTTGAATTAATTGCATGAAAGTAAAGTTTATTAAAAACTGAAATTAGAACAAAGGACAAACCAATGATGAATTTTAAAACTCAAGAAGAAAGACATGAGTCATCTAGAAGGCCAAAGGCCATTGGAAAACCAAGAGTCATTAATTCTTTGTAAAATGTCTCTTGGCATCATTTCCAGGGGGTGGGATGGGGTGGGGGAGCGGGGGGCGTTCGCTCCATGGAGGGTACTTTTCTCCAAGGGATATTCTACTTGTATACTTTATGTAAAAAAGTTTTTGCAAAGTTCTAGTAACAAGAATCCTTTGTTGTCCTAACTATTTTGGAGGCAAATTTCAACTCTGGGACCTTAATGCATGGAACTTTTTATGTTAAATGGTTGCATTGCAAATTTGTTGTGAAATTTTTTTTCTTCTATATTGTAGACCATTTAGCTGTAGAAGTACTAGTTATTTCTCTGATTTGTCTATGCATTGCTTATGTTATAGTCGTGAATATATTATTGTAATCAATTGCTCTTTTTCAAACTATTTCGGTGCACAACTAGTTAATTATGTTTATTTTATTACAATAACTAATTTTTTTTTTATCTATGGGAATCAACAACTGGAACTAGGCTGGTACTCGCGTGACACGGGGTCCAGGGCTCCATTCTCACTACCACTATGACCCTAGGTGCCCCACACCCACCGCAAGACATGGAACATAGGTAAACCCAGGTGGGATTGATCTCGTGACCTCCAATTTACAACAAGTGACTTCATAATAACTAAATCGCCATTGAGCCACACCCGTGCGGGTTATTACAATAACTATTTATTGAAGATCAAAACATTTACATATTTGGTGTTGTGTTCACATTTCTAGTTCTTCTAGTTAGCCCAGGCATAATTTTGCACTATGCATCTTAAATTATTTGCATGTCATACACTTCATTTAAAAAAAGTCCCTAAATGGTTGACCAATCTACAACTGATAAAACCTCAAGCCATAATGGTTTTTGGGCCAAAATTTGAATGGTTTTCCATTTACAAATATTGTTGGGTCTAATTGGGAACTTTAGCCAAGGGTGACCCTTATTGATTGTGTATGGAAAACTCCACCTAGTAACATAGGGGATAAGTGAATGAAGTTTTACCACTTAGACAGGGGAAGTAATTAACCATGGAGTTACCTATATTCTGCTCAGAATGAGGAATCAAAAACACACAATTGTTGAATAAACTTGTTATTGATGTCAAACTATGTATGCATATGTCCTCCAAAGTGGTCCCCTTGTGGCCTAGTCGTTACGCATGACCCTCACGGGAAGACACTTTGTGATGTACATATATGGATCAAAACCCTAAATAAGTCTCTAAGGTTGCCTTTAAGAATTGTTGAAATAAGAAGTGAAGAAACCCATAAACAATGGTGTTTGGTCCACTTGCCCATGAGTTTGGGGTTACAAGACCCATGGTGGAGAAGGCCCTAAAGAGTCCCCAAATTTGGTATGAATCAAGTTGATGTGAAGCTTAATGTACCCCTAAAATAATAATTCTTGGTCTAGAAACAAGGACAATGATACAGTAACAGGGATAGTGATACAGAAACAGGGAAAGTGATACATGAACAGGGACACTGATACAAGTACATGGACACAAATACATGTACAAGTTGTCAGATACAGTGATACAATGATCATTACAGATTGTTTCTTCTATTCATATCAGGGCGGCATGACAGGGAAAGGATAAGAGATTGTAGTGTCCTTCATGTTGGTGCCTGAGAATTGTGAGTTGGTGTTCACTAAGGATTGCAATCCTCTCTACAAGTTGGAGCCTATGACCTTAGGGGGTCGTAGTATCCTTTCAATTGGATATGATAAAATAGGGGGTTGTAGTCTCCTTCTAATTATTGCAAAAAATCAGGGAGTTGGATATTCCTTCTAGTTGGTGCCGGTAACCACATTGAATGTAATCTTTATATTATAAACAACATATTTTGTGGTTTTATCCCCTTTGGGTTTCCACATTAAATCTCATGTGCACTGTGTATGATTTTTATGTGATGGCGAATGATATTGTTAATGGTTAATGTTACATGTTAAAAGTGGTAAAATGTGCCAATATTGATTCATCCCCCTCTCAACATTGTTGAATATTCCAACAATTGGTATCAAAGTAGGTTCCTTCAAGACCGTTTAACCATTGGAAGGTACATCATCATGGAGAAGTATGTAGAATATTATAAGCTTGATCACTATTATTTGATGGGTTGAATTATGCTTTTAGGATCACAAGGATAAATTTATTCTTGCAGGCACTAGGACTTGATGTTTGGCAAGTTGTAGTAAATGGATACACTCCATCATAGAGATATCCACCTGTAGGTACTAATGAAAGAAGACTTTTTTAATGCAATGAAAGAGCCATGAGTGTTATTTTGGGAGGCTTAGTAGGTTTAGAATTTGTCAAGGTTATGCATTGTATCTCTACAAAAGAAATCTGGTACAAGCTCAAAAATGTGTACGAAGGAAATTCCAAAGTCAAAGGAGCAAGGATGCAAACTTATCGAAGACAATTTGAACACATGAAAATGAAGGAAGATGAAGACATTGCAACTTATTTTCTTCGAGTGGATGAAATTGTGAACACCATGAAGGGTCTAGGAGAAAATATTCGAAATTCAGTGATAGTCCAGAAGATTTTCAGATCCCTTCCAATGAGGTTTTACTCTAAGATATCAGACCTAGAAGAAAGAGAATATCTAGAAAAGAACATGGAATTCTTACAGCATCTGAAATGAGAAAAGAACAAGAAATATTACTATAAGGGAAGCAACATTCAAGGATTCCAATAAGAAAGGAATAACAAGAAAAAATCAAAATCATGTATGTGTTCCAATTGTACTGATGTCTCAGATGATGAAGAAGTAGAAAATTTTGTGTGAAAGTTAAAGCAAGGAACTAGCAAGTACAAAGGTAGGCTTCCATTCAAATGTTATAAATGTGGTAAAATTGGTCATTTTGCTTCCAAGTGTCCTTGTGTAAAAAGGTCAGATAGTAATGAAGAAAATGAAAAGAAACATCATAAAAGGAACAAGAAATTTGTGCAAAATATCTTCAGATATCTACAAGGAAAAAAGGACTTTGGACTATGGTATCCAAAAGGAAACAAGTTGACATTGGTTTCCTACACAGATGTAGATTGGTAAGGAAGCATTGATGATAGAAGAAGCACACGTGGAGCATATTTTTTCTTAGGTGATTGTTTAGTGTCTTGGTTTGGTAAGAGACAATGTTCAGTATCTTTATCCACATCAGAAGCAAAATATATTGCAGCAATATCATGTTGTACTCAAATTATATGGATGAAGCAAAATATGGAAGACATTTAAGTAACATATGATGAGCCTATTCTGATTGTATGTGACAATACAAGTGCTATAAGTATTTCAAAGAATCCAGTTATGAATTGCAAGACAAAACACATTCTTATCAAGTATCGCTTTCTACGAGAACAAGTTGTAGAGAAGAATATCAAGATGGAATATATTGGGACAAAGGAACAAATTGCAGACATATTTACAAAGCCTCTCCCAGGAGAGACATTTGAGTATCTTCAATAAGGATTGGGAGTAATCCCTTCTACAAATTAATAAAACATTATAAAAATGGAGAGAGATTGTCAGGGGGGGTTACTCTTTTCCAATGATGTAAAAGGGGGAGAGAAATCTCTCAAGCACGGTCATAGGGGGAGTATGATGGTTTCCATCAATGACAAAGTGGGATATTATTGAATAAATATTTCATTGATGTCAAACTCTATCTGTATATGTCCTCCAAAGCGGTCCCCTTATGGCATAGTGGTTACTCTTGGACCTCATGGGAAGACACTTTGTAACGTACACATATGGATCAAAACCCTAAAGAAGCCTCTAAGGTTTCCCTTAAGAATTGTTGAAATAAAAGGTGAAGAAACCCTTAAACAATGTTGTTTAGTCCACTTTCCCATGAGTTTGGGGTTACATGATCCATGGTGGAGAGGGCCCTAAAGAGTCCCCAAAGTTGGTATGAAGCAAGTTGGTGTTAAGCTTTAAGTACCCCTAGAATAATAATGTTAGGTCCACATGACCCCAAAATTTGTGGTAATTTGACCCCCTTTGGAGAAGATATGATATGATATTGATGTTTTGGCATGAAGTGTCATGATGGACTCCTGAGGTGGGGTACTAACCCTTAAGAACCCCTTAAAATATGGAGATCCATAAATTAAGGATGAGTTTAAGGAGACACCAAAAGAAGCTACTAGACCATGATGAAGTGTGTAAATAGAGGAAAAAATATTTCATTTCATTATCAATCAAGTCTCTCTTTCTTTTGTGCATCTTTGGATAAAAAATGCAAAAGTTTTTGGAGGAGCAATTTTTGGGCATCTTTGAGGATTGAGGAGATTCACAAAAAATGGCATAACTTTCTCATACGGTATTAGAATTACAAAATTATTGGCTCGTTGGAAATCTGGTTGGGAGCGATATGTGATGAATCTATATAAATACTCTTTTGGTTCCTATATTGTATCTTCATATTGTAATCTTTGAAAAAGTATGATTCATGCTTGTGGGTTCTCTTGTGATGGCACATGTCTTTCATAGATAGATCTCATCTTTGATCTTGGTATGTGAGCCTATTCCTTGGTATATATCTTTGAAGTCCTTAAATATGGCATGTATGCTATGATGATGGTTATCTTGGTAGTTATGGTTGGATAGAACATTGTATTATGCATGGATTGATTTGATGTATATGATTGAACATGGAAATGAAATATTTTGATGATTGTTTTTGGGCATTATTTGGAGTTGAACTTGAGGTTTGCACAACTTGATGTAGTGATAGAAACAATGATAGTGATACATAAACATGGACAATGATACACCAACATGGACAATGATACATGTACATGGACACAGATACATGTATAGGTTGTCAGACATATTGATCATTACCGATTGTTTCTTCTATTCAAGAGTTTTAAAGCCTTAGTTGAGAAACAATCTAGAAGAAAGATCAAGGTCCTCAGACATGATAATGGTGGTGAATATTTCAAATTTAAATTTATACAATATTGTGAAGATGCAGGTATCCAAATGCACCACTCTATTCCTTACACACCTTAGCAGAATGGTGTCGCTGAGAGGAAGAATAGATATCTCAAGTATATGGCCACTTGCATCATGGAGTCTAAAGCTTTTCCACCAAATTTTTGGGATGAAGAAATCAACTGTGCATCCTATATACAGAATAGGATACCTCATAAATATCTTGACGGAATCACTCCTTTCGAAACTTGGAGTGGACATAAGCCTGAAGTGTCTCACTTTAGGATTTTTGGCTCTAAATCTTGATATAGAATTCCACCAGAAAAGAGGAAGGATTTGGAACCCCAAAGTAAAGAATGCCTATTATTTGGGTATTCATAAGATTACAAAGGGTATAATCTGATCAATATGAGCACTTGAAAAGCATTCATTGAAAGGAGTGTTCAGTTTGAAGAAGAGCCTATGCCAGCAACAAAAAATGGAGAGTCCTCTTCACCACCATCACCTATGATTGTAAGTGAAGACTCTAAAAAGTTTATTATTATTATGATATGTCTGATAATGAATATTTAATTGCAGATACTAACACTCCTACAATAAAAAAGTGGGAAGTAAATACCATTCAAGCAGTTGGGGAGCTAGCTAGGAATCCTAGCGATCCTAGAAGAACTAGATCTCAATTCGAGAGTTCCCTTTATGCCAAAGACCCATGATTTGATGAGAAGTGTTATATGATGGTTTAATCAGATCCAAAAACATATGAATAAGCATCAAAATATCCAGTATGTAAAAAAACCTTGAAAGAGGAATACCATTTTCTCTAGAAGAATGAGACATGGGAACTAGTCAATCTTCCACCAAGGAGAAAGCTAGTTAAGTGCAAATGGGTATTCAAGGCAAAGTTTGTTATTTATGGATATACTATGAAGTATAAGTCAAGTTTAGTAGCCAAGGTATTCTCCCAAGTACAGGGCATTGACTACAATGAGACCTTTGCACCAGTGGCAAATATGGATTCTATGAGACTAGTTTTGGCCATTGCAGCTTCCAAGCAATGGGAGGTACATAACATGGATGTTAAGAGTGCATTTATACATGGATATATCAAATTATATATATATATATATATATATATATATATGAAGCATACATAAGGTTTTGTTACTAATACATCTCTTTTTTGCAAGTTGAAGAAAACACAATATGGGTTGAAACAAGCTCCCAAAGCTTGGTATGCCAAGATTTATGGCTTTCTGCTATCACATAAATTTAGTAGATGCAAGTCTGATCCAAATGTATATTTCAAGTTGATTCATGGTTCAATTATTATTATTGTTTTGTATGTGGATGACCTGTTGATAACCGGAATTTCCATGAAAGAAATTGCCTCCTTGAAGGATGCTTTGAACCATGCCTTCTCTATGACTGATTTGGGATTGTTGAGCCAATTTTTGGGGCTTGAGATCTCTCAATCAGCCCTTGGAATAAAATTACATCAGTAAAAATATGATTCAAACCTTATAAACAAGTTAAACATGAAGGATTTCAAGCCAAGCAAGACTCCTTTCCTCTCAGGAGTTAAGCTTGAAGAAGAAAAATCAACTCCTTTGGTAAACAACACACTATATAGGTAGCTAGTTGGTTGTCTGCTCTATTTGAATAACACTTGAACTGATATTTATTATGCACTGAGCATGAAATATAGACACATGGATCAACCACATGACATCCATTGGAGGGAAACAAAGAGAATCTTGCACTTTGTGCAAGGAACAAAGACACATGGGATTCACTATGTTGCAAAATCTAACCTAGAGTGAGTTGGTTTTACTCACTATGATTGGGAAGGTTATAACATTGATAGAAAATCAAATTATGGATATGTTTTTATGCTTGCAAATGGACCAATCAGTTGATCAAGTCAAAATCAAAGTGCCATTGCACTTCCTTCTATAGAGGCAGAATACAGAGGAGTTGTGAATGCGACTACTCAATGTTTGTGGTTGCAGGATATATTTGGAGAGTTTGAGATCGAATATGACACTTCCACAATATTTTATTGTGACAACAAAAGTACTAATCAAATATCAAGAAACCTAGTACAGAGGCAACGAACCAAACACATATATATCCACATGCACTGCATCCGAGGGCGTATGCATGATGAGGTCATTGCTATGAACTATTGTTCATCATCCGAGCAAGTTGTAGACATATTCGCCAAGGAATTATCTCAGAAGACATTTAACAATATCAAATCACCACTTGGGATAGTTGATCACATGGTGAAGACTGATTGAAGACAATATTTCACAAAATTTTGTTCATGTCCATGTTTAAGGGAGGATTTTCCCCTTGTGGTTTTGCCTCTTTCCTTATTTTTATGGACAAACAATATGTAAAGGGTGACTAAATCTTGTTATTAGTCCCTATATATCTGATATGTTTATGATATTTCACATAATTTAGGCTTAATAGGGGGTGTTAAAATAATAAAAAACCCATTCCCCTACTTAGGATAATTCAGGCTTAATAGGGTGACTAAGCCTTGTTGCTAGTCCCTATATATCTGATATGTTTATGATATTTCACATAATTCGAGATTAATATGGGGTGTTATAATAATAATAAAAAACCATTGCCATACTTAGGATACATTAATTGATCTTTTTTATTAATTTCCTAGGTCCTACACTAACTAGTTGGCATCCACTTGCACCACTTTGTCAAAACTTGCCTAAAATGCGTCCAGGAGTGCCTTCAAAAGATTTGGGATAAGATTATGAAAACTCAATAGACCTCCCAGTTTAGTAAGTGTGCATTCCTTCCTTATCCATAGTTAGACTTCTTCTTAGCAACTTTTAAGGAAAAAGGTGAAAGCTAGTCACATGGCAACTACCTTGTGTTTTGCACAAGTCATCCTCCATATTTTTCTCTCTTTAAAGCATGAGTATGTTGAATTTCCATCACTTATCAGTTGACATGCCTCATTCAGGAAATTAATGACCTCATTGTCTGGTTTGGAAAGTGTTTTATGCACCTAGGGGGGCTTTTTTACTTTTAGTAAGCCTTCTTTTGTGAGGATTCAACTTGCCTCCTTGGGAATTTGAATATATGATGTAATTATATATTTGGAGAGCCTATTATTTTATAAGGTTGCCTGATGTAAACTTATTCAATGCAAGTTTGTGTTACGCACCAATTTCAGTCTCCAATTTGAGTGGATCTATGCATGTTTTCAAGCATTTTTGTGAGTTCAATTGTTCTAAGTTTGGTATTAATTCCCACATGGCTCAATGGATCCTACTCTCAACTCAAACCCCATAAGCATAAAGGGAAATTAGGAAAAAATCAAATTCGACACCGAAATAAACAATAATGAGCACCATTGATATCTAAATCATCACAAAAGATCAATATTCAATTCTTAACCATCCTAGAAGGCAGGTGCACAAAAATTAGTCATTAGAATATGAGAAAACAAAATATAAAATTCACTTCTCAAATAACCTAGTGCTAAATCCAACATGGGAGAGTTTTTATGTGTCTACTTTTTCAGAAGATTAGTGTTTTCCAAGGGAAACATGAACACTTGTTGTTGTATGACACATGAATTTTCAAAACCATGTGCAACATAAATATTCGCGCCTTATTTATTAGAGTATTTCCATGATTCATAGTTGATATTCCAATCATCATTTACGAAAGGTTTGGAATTTTAATTATATTGTGTTCTTAGTTGAGTTGATCATTTGGTTGTAATTATGTAGATTGGATATGTGTTCCACCCTTTCACCTAAATGTCGTTGCAAGATTTTGCTTGAAAATATTCCATCCTTTGAAGATAAATTTCATTTTTTTATTCAATCCTTTTGTCTCACTTAAAAAACACCTTCTTTGAATCCTTAATCCACCCCAGGTAATAGGTAGTGATCAAACGTGTAAATCAAGCTACAAAATCATGTATGTTCTCTAAAATTGATCAAATGAGATAAAGATATAGGTTGTGAATCCCAAAAATAAACAAAATGTAGCATCAGTGGTTGGACTAGGGACACTTCTAGCACATCGGCATGGTCATCCTTGTATCCAAGTTGAAAAATAAATATGGTGTGTTGTAGTGACCCACTAACAATCACATTAACAAAGTTGATCATGAAAAAGGTAAAAAGTTGAAAGTATGGGGGTCAAATTCTAAAGGGACCTATAAATATCCATGTATTGAAGAGCTCAACTCAATCTCAATGGAAGGAAAATATTCAGTAAGGGTTGCAAATCCATTGCTTCCCCCATTCAAATATCATCCATAGACATCCAAATAAGTGAAAAAGTTTAGAAAGGAAGTTTATTTATAAAATGGATATACATAGATAACCCCACCTAGATCTATAGACAGCCACTAACAATAGGGAAATGTATGCCATGTCGTCGTGAATCCATCAAGGCTATATATGCTCACAGGAAATGGATGAACACCTAAGATATATTGAGAAGTTCCTGATGAAAATATTTCAAATTCTAAAACTATAAATCCATTGGACCTAAACTATAACTCGATTCTTAACTCCATTTATAAAATCTCTTTAGTACAATGGATGATGTTTCTCAAAATGGATACGCATGAATGATAATTTACTATCTCACAAGAGAAGTTCATAGGGACCCATGATCTACTAAATCCCTTTTTGATTAAAAAAACAAGAGGATGTATTTACGCTTCAAAGTCTATTCACAATTGGAACAACAGAGATTGTGGCTTTGGATACTGTATTGCCATTTTTCAATCCGTAAACATATCCCCAAGTCATGTAACTTACGTCCCCACCTTAATCCTTGGATCAAGTATCAATGACCCAGATGTACTCTCTGTCAACCATGCTTCATCAATTCTAGCTAAGTGTGGCACATCATTGGTTGGTATGTTTTAAGTAGTTCTCTAAGCAATCATTATCATTGATAACTTTGGTGCATTCCTCAATTGGTTTTATCACTGTCCTATTAATCTATATCATGATGTTGCATGCTTTTAAGTGATTAAGAAGACTTGAGGATTCTAGAGTCGTTAACTTGTGATAGATGTGAAACACATAGAAATTACATGCCCTTATTCAATGGATCTCAGGAAGAGGAACTATGCTCATTGTTTCAAAAGAATATAGGTGCATACTTCATTATTCCAAACATTTATTGGGTATTCAAATGAGGAAAACGAAAAAATCATTTGAATTAATCTCATGAAATTAAAGTTTATTAAAAACTGAAATTAGAACAAAGGACAAACCAATGATGAATTTTAAAACTCGAGAAGAAAGACAAGAGTCATCTAGAAGGCCAAAGGCCATTGGAAAACCAAGAGTCATTATTATTCTCTATAAAATGACTCTTGGAATCATTCACAGGGGGTGGGATGGGGTGGGGGGGGGTGTTTGGCTCCATGGAGGGTATTTTTGTCCAAGGGGTCTTCTACTTGTATACTTCATGTAAAAAAGTTTTTGCAAAGTTCTAATAACAAGAATCCTTTGTTGGCCTAACTATTTTGGAGGAAAATTTCAACTCTGGGACCTCAATGCATGGAACTTTTTATGTTAAATGGTTGCATTGTATATTTGTTGTGAAATGTTTTTCCTATATTGTAGACCATTTAGATGTAGAAGTAGCATTTATTTCTCTAATTTGTCTCTGCGTTGCTTATGTTATAGTTGCGAATGTATTATTGTAATCAATTGCTCTTTTTTCAGACTATTTCTGTGTGCAACTAGTTAATTATGTTTATTTTATTATAATAACTATTTATTGAATATCAAAACATTTACATATTTGGTGGTGTGTTCAGATCTCTAGTTCTTCTAGTTAGCCCATACATAATTTTGCACTATGCATCTTAAATTATTTTCATGTCATATACTTCATTTCAAAAAATTCCCTAAATGGTTGATCAATCTACAACCAATAAAACCTCAAGCCATTATGGTTTTTGGGCCAAAATTTGAATGGTTTCCCATTTACAAATACTGTTGGGTCTAATTGGGAACTTTATCCAGGGGTAAACCTTGTTGATTGTGTATGGATAACTCCACCTAGCAAACATAGGGGAGAAGTGAATGAAGTTTTACCACTTAGAGTGGGGAAGTAAGTAACCATGGAGTTATCTATATTATGCTCAGAACGAGGAATCCAAAACATGCAATTGTTGAATAAAGTTGTTATTGATGTCAAACTATGTATGTATATGTCGTCCAAAGTGGTCCCTTTATGGCATAGTCATTACGCATGACCCTCACGGGAAGACATTTTGTGATGTACACATATATATCAAAACCCTAAAGAAGTCTCTAAGGTTGCCTCTAAGAATTGTTGAAATAAGAAGTGAAGAAAACCATAAACAATGGTGTTTGGTCCACTTTCCCATGAGTTTGTGGTTACATGACCCATGGTGGAAAAGACCCTAAAGAGTCCCCAAATTTGGTCTAAAGCAAGTTGGTATGAAGCTTGAAGTACCCCTAAAATAATAATGCTTGTTCTAGAAATAAGGACAGTGATACAAAAACATGGATAGTGATACAGGAAAGTGAAACATGAACAACGACATTGATATAGGTACAGGGACACATATACATGTACAAGTTGTTAGAATACAATGATACAATGATCATTACAGATTGCTTCTACTATTCATATTAGGGCGGTAGGACGGGGAAAGGATAGGATATTGTTGTCTCCTTCAAGTTGGTGCCCGAGAATTGTGAGTTGATGTTCACCAAGGATTGTAATCCTCTCTACAAGTTGCAACTTGTGACCTTAGGGGGTTGTAGCCCGCTTTCAATTGGATCCGATAAACTAGGGGGTTGGAGCCTCCTTCTAATTATTGTAGAAATTCAGGGAGTTCAAGATTCCTTCTAGTTGGTGCTACTAAAAATATTGAATGTAATCTTCATATTATAAACAACATATTTTGTGGTTTTCTCCCTTTTGGGATTCCACATTAAATCTTGTGTGCACTGTATATGATTTTTATGTGATGGTGAATGATATTGTTAATGGTTAATGTTACATGTTAAAAGTGGTAAAATGTTCCAATATTGATTCACCCCCCTCTTAGTATTGTTGAATATTCCAACAATTGGTATCAGAGAAGGTTCCTTTAAGATAGTTTAACCATTGGAAGGTAGATCATCATGGAGAAGTATGCAGAATATTATAATCTTGATCACCGTAAAAATCAAAAGGAATAACAAGCAAAAATCAAAACCATGTATGTATTCCAATTGCAGTGATGACTTAGATGATGAAGAAGTAGAAAATTTTGTGTGAAAGTTAAAGCAAGGAACTAGCAAGTACAAAGGTAGGTATCCTTTCAAATGTTTTAACTGTGGTAAAATTGGTCCTTTTGCTTCCAAGTGTCCTTGTGCAAAAAGGTCAGATAGTAATGAAGAAAATGAAAAGAAATATCATAAAAGGAACAAGAAAATTGAGAAAATTATCTTCAGATATCTCCAAGGAACAAAGGACTTTGGACTATGGTATCCAAAAGGAAACAAGTTGACATTGGTTTCCTACACATATGCATATTGGGAAGGAAGCATCAATGATAAAAGAAGCACAATTGGAACATTTTTTTTAGGTGTTTATTTAGTGTCTTGGCTAAGTAAGAAGCAATCTTTAGTATCTTTATCCAAAGCAGAAGGAAAAGATATTGCAGTGATATCATGTTGTACTCAAATTATCTGTATGAACCAAACCATGGAATACTTTAAGTAACATATGATGAACCTATACTGATCGTATGTGACAATACAAGCACTATAATTATTTCAAAGAATCTAGTTATGCATTGCAAGACAAAACACATTCTTATCAAGTATAACTTTCTACAAGAACATGTTGCAAAAAAGAATATCAAGATGGAATATATTGGGACAAAGGAACAAATTACAGACATATTTACAAAGCCTCTCCCAGGAGAGACATTTGAGTATCTTCGACAGGGATTGGGAGTAATCCCTACTCCAAATTAATAAAAAATTATAAAAAGGGAGAGATATTGTCAGGGGGGTTACTCTTTTCCAATGATGTCAAAGGGGGAGAGGAATATCTGAAGCATAAAGAGAGGGGGATCATGGTCAGAGGGGGAGTATGATGGTTTCCATCAATGAAAAATGGGGATATTGTTGAATAAAGTTTTCATTGATGTCAAACTCTGTATGCATATGTCCTCCAAAGCGGTCCCCTTATGGCATAACAGTTATGCTTGGACCGCATGGGAAGACACTTTGTGATGTACACATATGGATCAAAACCCTAAAGAAGTCTCTACGGTTTCCCCTAAGAATTGTTCAAATAAAAGGTGAAGAAAAACCATAAACAATGTTGCTTATTCCACTTTCCCATGAATTTGGGGTTACATGATCCATGATGGAGAAGGAACTAAAGAGTCCCCAAATTTGGTCTCAAGCAAGTTGGTGTGAAGCTTTAAGTACCCATAAAATAATAATGTTTGGTCCATGTAACTACAAAAGTTGTGGTATTTTGGCCCCGTTTGGAAAAGATATGATATGATAATAAAGTTTTGGCACGAAGTATCATGATGGACTCTTTAGGGGGAATACTAACCCTTGAGAACCCGTTAAAATATGGAGATCCATAAATTAAGGATGAGTTTAAGGAGACACTAAAAGAAGATACTAGACCATGATGAAGTGTATAAATAGAGGAAAAAATATTTCATTTCATTATCAATCGAGTCTCTCTTTCTATTGCACATATTTGGAGAAAAAGTGCGAAACTTTTTACAGGAGCAATTTTTGGGCAAAAGTTTGAGGATTGAGGAGATTCACAAAAAATGGCGTAACTTTCTCATAGGGTATCAGAATTACAAAATTATTGGCTCATTGGAAATCCACCTGGGAGGGATATATAATGAATCTATATAGGTACTCTTTGTGTTCCTATATTATATCTTCATATTGTAATCTTGGAAAAAGTACAATTCATGCTTGTGGGTTCTCTTGTGATGGCACATGTATTTCATGGATAGAGCTCATCTATGATCTTGGTATGTGAGCATATCCCTTGGTATAAATATCTGAATTCATTAAATATGGTATGTAGGGTATGATTATGGTTATCTTGGCAGTTATGGTTGGATAGATCATTGTATTATGCATGGCTTGATTTGATGTAAATAATTGAACATGGAAATTAAATCTTTTGATGATTGTTTTTGGGCATTATTTGGAATTGAACTCGATGTATACACAATTTGTTGTAGTGATAGAAACAAGGACAATGATATAGAAACAGGGACAACAATATAGGAACATGGAAAATGATACAGGTACATGGACACATATACATGTATAGGTTGTCAGAGATAGTGATGTAGTGATCATTACAGATTTTTTCTTCTATTCATATGAGGGCGGCATGATGGGGAAATGATAGGATATTGTAGTCTCCTTTAGGTTGGTGCCTTAGAGTTGTGAGTTAGAGTTGTGAGTTGGTGCTCAATGAGGATTGTAATCCTCTCTAAAAGTTGGAGCTTGTGACCTTAGGGGGTTGTATCCTCCCTTCAGTTGGAGCTGATAAAATAGGGGGTTGGATCCTCCTTTTAGTAGGTTCTAGAAAATTAGGGAGTTGGAGATTCCTTCTATTTGGTGTTGGTAAACACATTGAATTTAATATTCATATTATAAATAACATATTTTGTGGTTTTCTCCTATTTGGGTTTCCATGTTAAATATCTTGTGCACTATGTATGATTTTTATGTGATGGTGAATGACATTGTTAATGGTTAAAGTTACATGTTAAAAGTGGTTAAAAATTCCCAATACTGATTCACCCTCCCCCCACTCTCAGTATTGTTGAATATTCCAACAACAATTTGTTGCTTAGCTTAACCATTTGTTGGAGATAAATAACTAGAAGGAATAGGGATAGAAAGGATTCTGAAATTCTACAAATTGAGATGGTTCATAGAAAACAAACACAAAATGACTAAATTGGTTGCATAAAAATCCTATGAGAGCAAAAAAAATAATCCAACGAGAGCATAAAACTCTAGGTCTAGTTCAAATTCTATGGAAAAATAAATGCCAAAGTAGATACTAACCGGATTGGGGAAGTATTTATGTTCATGAATTCTTCCCAACACAGAGAACATATAATAAAATAGAACCTAAATATACCACCCCGATCAAACAACCAACGAAGCCAGTGAAAGAACAAGAATATATTCCAACATACCTTAACCATTTTGGGGATGGCAGACCCAAGTTTGTATGTTGTTCCTAGGTGAATACGAACAACCAATGCCATTATCCCACCTTATCCAATAAAATAGACCTTTCTACTCAAAATTAAATGATATTGCGAGGGATGGCATGTTCAACACTATCCCATACCCATAATGTCCACTTAATGCTCCATAATTCAGTTTATCTCCCAATGCTAAATGTCCCCTTCAAAGAACTATGATTGAAGGTAGATCTACTAAATGAAATTAAGCATTAGGGGATTTGAATGTAGCGTATAACCCCCATTTTTTGCAATGTCCCCTATCCAATTGAGTGGTAAAGATGGCTTGGAGATATGCTCACCGTTTAATCCTCGCAGGATATGAAAGAATCGAATCTCTTGAAATCAAGATGCTTCTTGCTTAAGTTGATAGCCAAGTTTAGCTTCATAGTTCATATTTTGGTGGTCGAAGTTTGTGAGCTTAATTATTATTTTGGATTCCCTAATCACTAGAATATACTTGAAAATCGTTGTATCAATGTTCTGAAGCCCCTATAATAGTGCATAGGCATATGCTTGATTGTTAGTGGTGATTCCATGACCCCAAGAATAATGGATTTCCTTGGTTCCTCTAAGATCAATGATGATCTCCCTTGCACATGCCAACCCTGGGATCCCCTTTGCAACTTCCTCAAAGAAGAGAATGTGCTTCTTTTGTAATTTAATATTTTTTAAAGAAAAATTCAGTTTGTTAATCTTAAGGGATGGGTTAGCTTATTTTTTTATTTAAAGTTTTGATATAGTCGGTTGCATTTTTATTTAAAATGAAACATCTTTTGCATATATTAGTTTCACTACTATTAAAACACATCAATTCTTAATTTTTTTCATGATGAAAAAACATCAATTTTATCCATTTTTTGAAGGGAATATTAACATAATCCTTAGGGTATCTTAATGGCAAACTCGCAAATTTGTCACTATATTCACAATAGCATTGGTAGCAAAATGTTGAGATGTTAGTCAAGTAGGATTCGAGTCAAAGGTGTTTGGTGCAGGAGCAATTGAAAAAGGGTAGTTAAGGTCTCACAAATATGTTCATTCATTAGATAGAGTGGACCTATTTAACCAAGGACTAGAAACCTACGTGAAAATTGCACTTGGGGAACTTTTTCAATATACAAAAGCCAAATATTCCTTTCCTTTGATCTCAATCTTGGTGCTTGAAACAATGTTTATGGAATTGGGGATAGTTGAAGTGCATTGAAAGGGCTTGGGGTTTGGTTGGGGGATATATCCCTTGTGAGTGTCTTCTTCTCCATATTCCAACTTACAAACTTAGTGTGTTCATTCATGATAGATTTAATTATAAAAGATAATATTTTAAAATTGAAGTTGAATCCCTTTATCTTGCAACCATATTCTTTTCTCATCTCTTGCACTTAGAATTGGAGCTTGAAGAACCATGGAAAAGATAGTTTAACTTGATGGGGACATTTTTTTCAAGCTTCCCAGAGTTAATGGAAGAAATTTTGTGAGTGGTTTATAATGTAGTAATGCTTTTTGGTCATTGTATTTTTGAAGAACCTTGTCTTGCAAGTCTTTGTTTATTATCTTAATTCCAAGATCTATATGGTATATGATCCTAGTTCAGGTATGATATTCCTTAATATTATAAGTCTATAAGTTGTGAAATGTTAGATTACTCTTTGGAGCACCCAATTTTAGATTCAATGAATAAAATTATACACCCATGAATATGCACGCACACACATGCATGCACGCACACGCATTCCCATGCATCTGCACTCACGCCCAAACATGTGCGCATGTGCATGCATGCACACACACACACACACACACACACACACACACACACACACACACACACACACACACAATAACACTTTATATTATTCCCCCCTCTTCATTCAAATAACTTGATGGGGGACAATTTCAATTGTCGGACACAATAGTGGTTGGTAATAAACACAGACTCGACTAGATTGAACCTATGAACTATATTCTCTGCATTGAAAACAAGCCTTGTGAAGATGGTTAGATTGACTAAGATTATCCTTTAAGGGACATACAACTCATGCACACATAGGTGGATAAATTTCCACCCTCTTTCCCTTTAAATCAATGAAAGATACATGAGTTAGATCAACTAGTTAGACCATCTATCAAAGGAAAACCCTCATGTCCTTCAAATTGATAAAATCCCTAGGGGTTAGTTCAATTGCTTGGACCATATACTAAAGGTATGGTTCCTTTAACATATGTTCTAACCAATTGAGCTAACCCATGGGATCTTTATTAGTTGAAGGAAATGGAGGTGGGATTTTTTTTTAATAGTAAGCAAAGTATCCTTATATTACTTGAAAGCTAACATAGTACAAAACTAGTGGTACAATCAGTCACGACAAGCTGGAGAGTTCAAGCATGGCCAGCTTGTTATAAGATAAGTGCCCATATACTTCTAGTTCCTAGCCTAATATCCTACCCAATTTTGAAAAAATATCCTACATAAAACTGGTCTGTCGGCCCCTGAACCCATGTCTATGCAGAGACTAAAAATTCATAAGACTTAAAACATCAACAACATAATAAAACAAGATAATAGTAACACATCAAGATTTATACAACATAGTTGCATGGAATACTAGAGAAGAATAGCAACCCCTCCATCACAAAAAGAGATAACAGTCAGGCACGACACCCATCACTGGGAAGGGGGTTCGCAAAGAGGAGAAGCCTGCTCCTCCCTGGGCAGCTCCCTGGGATGATCTCTGTAATCCTCTGTAATCGTCTCAAGCAGGAATTGAT